>VRLP01007160.1:0-23602 GCA_009660295.1 Lophius piscatorius | reverse complement strand
AAACGTGAGCTAACCAGATGTCAATAAAAATGTAAACAAATTTTAGATTATAACACCTGCTGAATATATCTAATATTTACACACTTCCCTGAGGAAGGTAAGGTGGGAGTAGTTACATTACTATTTTCATAACAGCTTAGGCCCTTCCATAACATTAACTTACGTTAAAACTAACAGTTAACGCAAGCTATTTATTGATTAGCAAACCATGTTATGCTAATGGATAACGACGTTATCGTCCTTCCGCAACAGACAAATAATGTCATGACATCATCTTTACTGTAACGTTACCTTTGTCTTTGTCATGTTTTTCCTCTTCTTCTTTTCTTTTCTTACTCCCCTGAGCACCAGAACGTTTGGGACGTTTTGACATGTTGTTTGACTTGTTGTCGAGCTTGCCTTGGGGTCACATCAAAAAACGACCACCCCCCCAGGTAGCAGGTACAGTCTAATTAGTGTGTGTGTGTGTGTGTGTGTGGGGGGGTAATTAACTGCTATGCAGTTAAATTAATGTGGGCTTATTATCTTCATATTAATGCATAATAACAACTAGTTTTAAGAATAGTGGAAGTTACATTTTTTTTCTTCGCCCATTTGTGGCGCCCCCTGGATGGACAGCGCCCTTAGCATTTGCCTATTACGCCTTAGCCACGGGCCGGCCCTGTGCTTGATGGCAAATGAGGAGGATGAGGCATTTACCGTAATGTGTTTGTTTTGTTGCAGAATGGCAGAGGTTCAGCCTGAAATAGCTTTCACACCGGGTCCCCATTTACTTGCTTTACTAAAGTATATCTTAAAAAAAATCAGACAGGGAGATGCATCTCCAGGATTAGTAGTAGATTTAAACAAATAAGGAATTCAATAATACAAAGTATTATTATAGTGAGTATTTACAGTGTCCCATGCCTTCTCGGAGATAGAAAGAGTGCTTGATTAAGTAACAATATGCAAGCAAACAATATCCAAGGCAGCATACTTCATATTATTCTAACCTTGAACCCCTGAGAAGAAAAACTTGAGTAATGAAGCAAGAATTCAATGAATGAATATCCTAATGAACATCAACATATGCACATATTAAAGATAATGATTCATACACATGAAGCTTCGACACATTTTGTAGCAGCCTCTTCTTACCCAACAGGAGATAAAGAGCAAGTAAAAGAAGCAAGTGATTCAGTATTTTGAGAATTAAAACTACGGTGATGGTTAAAAAAAAGAATTAATTTGAATGGAATCCTGTTGCGTACCCCTGAAATTTTAAAATGCATAATGATGCCGTTTTGTCGAGATAATAAAGAAGTAAATGGTGTGGGGTAATAAATGAATTTGTTAAATGAAATGGAAAATGAAAAGTGGATGTAGCACAACCCTTTTTGCATTTTAATTGTGTTTCTTCAACACCATAATTAACCTGCACATCAAGGTCACATTGACAACCAGACTGGAGACCGCATTTTCAACCTTATTCAAAGGCTGCCATCAAAATATAATAAGTCATGAACATGACATGAACAAGAATTATGGTTTTCTTATTGGTGAGTTTCTTGGAAAATCAGACCAAGACATAACTGGGCTCTTTGACTTGCAACATGTCCCCACTCCTTTTGGACAAAAACAAAAAACATTTATAATACATATAACTTATGATATAATAGCAGTACCAAAAAACTAAATTAATATATATAGCTACCAGAATTAAATTCTAAAAACATTATATTAGTGAATTATTGAATTAGTCTAAAAACATTATATGAGATATAATTGATCTAATCAGTCATCTATCTGAGGCTGCATCACCCAGTTTGTTCCCCCCTGAACAAAATCAAACCCTTCTCTGAAGAGGTCTTGGTCCAGATCAACTAAAGCATTGATCTAACATAATCATAGTTCTGGATTAAAAGTTCTTTGAAACTTTCAGGACAGTTTTAATAAAAGTTAGAGCAGCAAATATAATGACAGTTCAGCTATTTTTTCTGATTATATTGCAGAGCAGTTCTAAAAAAATTGTTTAAATGAGTTGACATTTAGTAGCAACATGGAGAAGCTAAGCTATCGTTTAGTGTTGTGAAATTGTGATAACATGTGCACTGTTTTGAACATCTTTAGTCTTCTGCAATCATCACATTAGTCACATAATGGTACATAAATAAAGCACCGGTGACACATCTTTTGAAATACTGGTAAGACTAGTCTAATTAAGCCACATATTTGCTTTAGTTAGTTGCCAAATACTGTACTTATGTCAATATGCCCTAATTGAAAATGTGGTTATGATTAAAAAAACTGAATCCAATCCATTCCAACTACTTATAGAGCACATTTAAAACATCAAAGTTGACCAAGGTGCTTCCCATTCAATTAACGCAATAAACAATCAAATAAACAATCAAATAAACAAACAACAAATAAAGCACAAAAAAAAAACAGTTCAATAAATTAGCAAGACAACACAATGCATGGTCATTGAAACACCAGGGAAAACAAATGGGTTTTGAGGCGGGATTTAAACACTGGAAGCGTCGGGGCCAGCCTTATATGGGGAGGCAACTCATTCAGAGTTTTGGGGCTACGACCACAAAAGCTCAGTCCGGCCTGTGCTTTAGCCTAGATTTGGGGAAGACAAGGAGTGACTGGTCAGGTGACCTGAGAGACGGTTTTGGGGTTTAAGGGTGTAAGGTGTTGGGGAGGTAAGAAGGAGCCACACCTTTCAAGGCTTTGTAAGCAAACAACAAAACCATAAAATTAATCCTAAAATACACAGGAAGCCATTTGAGAGAATGGCTTCCTTCCTCAAGAACAGGAGTAACATACTCTCGTTTACGTGTCCCCGTCAGTAACCGAACAGCAGCGTTTTGGACTAACTGGAGATGTGACAGTGAGACGTGTCCAGTACCATTAAAAAATCAAAAAGAGTAGAGTAGATAAAGCTGCTTGTATTGTTGTATTGTGTGCTTACGATATGATTTCACATGGAAAAAGACAATTCCACAAGGAACTGTTAACAAAACTTCAAACTTTATGAAATATTTTGTTTTCAAACAGAGCAATGATGCATTTGTTGTTGTTTTTTTTCTAAATTATGTTGAATTTCTCCCCCAGTTTCCAAACAACGAAGTACCTACTATTTAATTGCAATTCTCAAGAGTCTTTTTTAATATCCCAGGCTTCTGCAACGATATCATGAGACAAAAATCTCTCCAGGGCCTCGGTGAAAAAAAACCCCCAACCCTCCGGCTCCAGGGTTTGGTTGTAAAATACACCCCACACACTAGGCTACAGCTTGATTTGACTGATTAACTGATTAACGGCTTTATTGATCTCCTTGTTCTCCTTGATATTAGAGGATGGGAATTAATGCTAATGCCTCCAGGTACTTTGGAAAGCTGCATGGTGCAAAAAAAAGACTAAATTGTTAACAAAGGGAAGATGAATCTTCTTAAATCTTGAAGAGCGGTATGGCCATTAACAATAACAAGAATCTATGACCCTCATAACATTACATAACATGTTTTTGTTGTATAAAAAATGTTAGGTGGGACATGATGAAAAATGTAAAAAGGAAAAAAAAAAAGGAAAGCAATTGTTTTTCGCTGACAGATTTTCAGGAAAGCCATTCTGAAGCCATGTGGCAATATGAAATTTGATTTCTTCTCATGCCATTATAAGTAGACACATTTTAGATCTAACATTTTAGTTCTGCCTTGCTATGGATATTTTTGTTTTTTCACTTTTGATTTTTAAAAATGTTAATTTCCAATGACTGTCATTGGCTTGAGTCCTGGATAGGTAGTGCATTCTTAGGAGATAGTCATTTAAATAGCAGATCCTAAAATATGTCAGTTAATCACTTTGAGAACAAGATTTACCATGTTAAGGACAAACAATTTTCCCATTTAAACCCATTCAAACTGAAATTTTTGATCGCTATGCCATCAGGGAAAGAATTGCATTCCATAGTTTTAAGCTCTGATTCTGACATCATAACTTATAAATTGCTTTTGGATTTTTCTATCTCTTTGTGCCATTTATCATTTCTTGGCACAACAGGAAAATATGCCTTCTTCTTCACCTTTCAGCTGTTCCCTTTCAGAGTCCCCACAGAGGATCATCTGTCTCTGTCCATAGTTTCCGCCGTTACACTGCTGGCTGCAAGTACCGCTGAAGATTCTTTGTTAACCCGTGCCCAAACGGATCCAGATTGGGAATCAGTGGCGTGTTCCGCATATTGATTCCGCATAGGTTTTACGTCGGATGCCCTTCCTGACATTACCTTCCCCCATTTATCCAGGCTTCAGGCCTGCACTAGAAGTTCACTGATTTGTGACCCTTTCATGGCAGTGTTAACAGGAAAATAGGCCATTTTGCCTCATTTCCTGTAATGGGCTATGTTTAGTATAACCAAGGAAGGCAATGTTTGTTGATGGAATTATGTGTGTGTTCAAATGGATATGTGCTATTTTTTGTTGAAAGAAAAAAAAAAAGGGGACAAAATCCAAGTTGTTATTAGTGTACCTATCTGTGCGTGTATGTCTATCCAATGGAGTTTACATATAAAATCCCTCTGAGTGTCTTTCTCTCTGAATCTTTACAACACATGGACATACCATAAACAAATTTTAAAAAAGGTAACATCCTGAGAAACCCATTTTTGTCATTTAAAAAACAGGGGCAGCCTGTAAACAAAGTGATATATAAAAGGGCTAAAAATCCTGAAAATAAATCATATTTGATAGCTAACTAAAATCAGGACCGATGTTAGTTAAAAGAGAATCAAATCAATGAAAGTGTATGATATTAAAAATTATATTTTATGGCATTTTCAGCATGGGGATGTTTTACATCCTCCTTTTACTTGTAAGTATAGCCTGATGAAGTGAAGCACAATGGTTAAATGTAAATGAAAGATCATGTCAAACCCATTTAACTAGTCAGCTCATTTCAATCCTTAATTCACAACAGAATAAATCATAGATGACATCTCTTTATTACCTTCAAGTGTTTAAGTTAGTTTTCTTTCTTAAAACGTTAGTTTAGGTAATGTGAAAACGGAAAAATTTAAGGGAACTTAGTTTCTTGATCTTCGGTGATCACTTCATGTGTTCAATTCCTTTTCCTACTTAGTCTGTCATGTATCTTGTAAGCTCTTAATGGTTTTGGGTTTTTTACCTGCTGGGGATTTTGCCTTCTGTTTTCTTTTTAGAATTTCTCTCTTTTGATCATACTTTTTCCCAGCCCTTTGTTCTTGCTTTATGGACATAGACTTTTCCCCTTTAGATATTGATTGCCTCTTTTGGACTGATCTACGGTTTCATCTCTGCTTGTGTCTGCACCTGAGCTCTATTTACTGCTTGACCTCACAGGGAACACCATATTCTAGTAGCAATTTCAAGGAAGTTGAGATTGAGTTTCTAAAGAGGTTTTTACAACAATTCTGAGTTTGTGATCAAATCATGATAACTACTAAGTAATAGTAAATGGTTTGTTGTATTATTTAAGCATGCATTCAGTTCATTCATTCACTTCAGTATATAAGTAAGCAGCATTCATGGAATCAGTTAGGGTCAGCATTAAGGTGTCCTGCATGGGCAAGCAACTGTTAGGAAGAGTTTAGGACCCACTTGCAGACACAAAATGGAGGTTGAGGCAGAGCTGGAGCAATTTAGTGATTTAATAAAACACTTAATCCAAAGTCCAGAATCCAAAACAGAATGTCCAAAAACAGGCTGGGGTCAAACCCAAACAATCCAAATCAAAAAGGCAGAGTCAAAAATCAATCCAAATTCAGAACCAAGAAGAACCATGAGAAATTCACAAGGAAAAATTACAACTGGAAACACATGGACTAACTACAATGTTTCCCAACGAGACATCAACGATTAACTGGCAAAGAACGAAAGGTGAGCACAAACTATATAAACTGATCTAACGAGATAATGAGACACAGCTGGAGGGGAAACGCAGTTGAACATGATGACCAATCACACAAGAAAAGAACAGAATCATAGGACAGACACAGGGAGGGAAAAGGAACACAAGTGAAACACACAAAGAGGACACTAAAACGGACTAAGGAAATGAAGAACAATAAACAGATAAATACACTGAAAAGGCAAAATATAAAGGACACATGACAGGAAATGCAAAACTAACTAAACACCATACATAAGACTTTCAAAATAAAACAGGGACACAGATGAGAATTATGACAATAACCTTCACAATAAAAGTATAAATACTAAATAAACACAGACTAATGACGGAGACTGTTAGAACTTGCTGATGTATGAGGATCTGTATGATACCCCCATACAGCATACAAAATAATACCTAGATGATTTTAGTGATTGGGCAAGATACTATTGATAAAATAAGAAAAAATACATGAATTTAAGCAAGACAGATGTATGTGGTTTAGGTGTATGTTTCAGTTTAGGGTCTAAAAAGTGCCATCAGTGTCTCTTCTTTTATTGCATTCTGTGAATCCCTTTCTATCTCTGTTTCAAGATTGTCATCCCTCTTTAATTTTCCTCTTCTCCTCTTCTCGCTCCAGTGGTCTCTGCTCCCTCTCCTCTCCACTCTACTCCATTTCATGGAGCCAGATCAGCCAGCATGGATCTTTGTGCTTCATAGCCAGTGTGTCCTCCTCTTCACAACCTGCCTGTCTTTCCCCATTTGCTTGTGGTAGAGGAGAAATCACTACTGCGTCCTTGGGGTAGTCACACTGGACCAGAGGATTAATGGGATGTTTAGGTCGAAGCGTGTCTTCCATCATCCTGTACCTCTTCCAGGGTGCAGCAGTGGTTTCTCTTTCCTCTGTGCATCCCTGTAGGCGATAACGTAGCGCCCGAATAGAAGTAAAAAAGTATTCTATTATTTTTGAATCGCTATAGAATGTCTTGATCTGACAAAAAATATTCTCCCACTCATTTAATATTAAGATATATTATATTAATGTGACAAATTAAAATCTGGTGGTTTGTTTTTTATCCTTTAAACGTGATGCAAATTTACAAATCATATTAAAT
This sequence comes from Lophius piscatorius, assembly GCA_009660295.1. Classification (NCBI taxonomy): domain Eukaryota; kingdom Metazoa; phylum Chordata; class Actinopteri; order Lophiiformes; family Lophiidae; genus Lophius; species Lophius piscatorius. The sequence continues at coordinate 16,574 of VRLP01007160.1, read as the reverse complement.
TAATGTATAAATCCGCAGCCTCTTAAGTCTTTAAAATTCACAAGACTAAAAAATAATCTCACCGCTTTTCCTGAGGCGTTTTTCCTTTACTCAACATAAATAATGCAATATGTACACTATGGACTGTATCTCCTATTATTACAATGCTTAAAGCCACATTTCAATGAAGCATTAAGTGATGTAGCCATCATAATCAAACTATCCATACTCTCTTGCAAGACTACACATTTATTTGGCTCGCATGTCTGGTTACCACTCTTAGTTTAGTGTCCATGGACACACATTTTGTAGTATGGATAGAGAAGGGGAATCCCATATCTTACAGAAATGTATGAGAAATAACCACAAATCTTGTAATTTTTTAGTGTCACTAGTGATTTTACTAGTAGGCAATAGGTGTATTTTTCGTTTTGAGGCGGGATTTTTTTCGTATTGCAGCAAAAATATTTTCTATAGCTTTCCGTCTTCCTCCAAGTAAATACTTTCAAACTTCTTGGCAATGTTTTTTTTCAAGAGTTGTGACTGTGGAGATGGGAATTTGACAATTTGTTGCTAATGTAGCAGGATGAAATGCCTCCGTCCTGTCATCTTGGGCTCATAAGCCATCACCGTACGAGGCTATTCTATCTATAAAGGGCTATCTGCTCAACAGGTTGTTTATTTTGTGTTATCCCTGAAAAGTCCAGGATATCGGCGATGATCATTCGATTCATATGCAATAAATTTGGACTATATCAGGTCAAAGGTAAAGAAATTATGTCCCAAAAACTTTGGGAGGTAATGCTCCTCCTCCCTACAGAAATATAAACAACCTTTCCAAAGTCATTCCAGTTCATCCTCATACTAAATTCTATTGAGGTTTAAAGTTTGAAAATGATTGATGAAAACATTTTTGAGGCATGTATGGAAAACAGTGTTTTTTGTTGATTCATATGCATTGCACTTGAACTAAATAGGACCTACGGCTAGGAAGTTATGTCTTAAAACCTGTGTTTTTTGTAAAAATCTCCCTCTAGTGAGTAGAATATGGACTATTTAAGAAAAACACAATATGTACAAGATATGTACTTGTTTCATCAAGTCGATTTATATGCAAAAAGTTTTTACTAAATCGGACGTTTGAGAAATTATGGATGAAAAAGTTTGGCAAAAGGCTGCCTCCAGTGATGGAAATAAACAATCGACCTTTGCAATAACTATTATAGTTATTCCTCAGACTAAGGTCTATGTGGATATAAAATTTGAAAAAGATTGATGAAACAGATTTTGAGTTATGGGCGAACACTGCGATAGTGGCCGTGGCAGACGTGGTATACTTGCTGTTCAACTGTGACAGCAAAAGTTTGATCGGTTGTAACCATATCCCCGAAAAGTCTGGGAAAATGTGGAATAAACATTGCAGCCGGCACTGATGTTTTTTTTAACGTTATTTGAGATCAAACCACGTTTATTTTCAATTCTTCTGTTTTGCCCTCCCCTCAAGATACAACATTCATTGTATCAGCATCCCATGCATCTTTTGTTATTTATATCTGTTACCCACACAAGACAGCCCCTTTTATGGGCAATGGCGTGTGAAGAATTTTGCCATTTAAGAAGGTTTCATAAGCTTTATTTATCTCTTAGTAGTCTTCTTTAGATCAAATTTAAGGAAATACTTGAATGAGGCCCATTGAATTTAAATGATAAATAATAAAATAAAAATGAATCCTTTGGTTTATCATAAATATTCAAATTGGTTGTGGTTTTCACTGGACAGGAATAATCGGAAAAATTTGGATTTGATCTGAGGTTCCCTATAACTAAAAATGTCTGATAAACATTTTTCTTTGAGCAGTGGCAGACTAAAATATTGCATAAAATGGAAGTTACATGGACAGGAGGATTAGGACTGAGAAACTGGCTCAATGGTGGGGTTTGTGTGCACAGGCCTTGGGACGAAAAGAAGAGTTCTTTGGACGTATTTTATCTACACAGAGGTGGAAAAGAAAACAGAATACGTTGTTGAAGCAGAGGGGGAGAAATGCGGTCACAAAATCAAATGAAAAACACTATGAATCTCAAAAGACATCTCAAGCCCTTCCACAAAGATATCGAGGTAAGTTAACAACATGTTTCTTTCTTTCTGTTACATTAACGTAGGCCAAGCCAACATAGTGGTGAAGGAGCCAGACGCGAATTGGAGATGAGTGATAACGTTAGCCAATATATAATCGATATACATAGTCGATAATTGACAACTTATTTAACTTATTTAGACTAAATATCATCTGTCAGCGTTTTCTCTAGCTCATGCCAGAATTTACCGTGAGGAAATTACACTTGCGCAGAAGATGAACGGAGACATGGACAGATGCTTCAGTTGTTTTCTCAACGTTACAGCCGACGAGTTCTCTCTTGCTGCAGCAGCATGTTTTGTTGACCCTAGTGTATTAGCTGAAACCCTTGTTGAAAATGATGAAAAGGGAATTCAGGAACTTCTAAAAAAGGCAGAAGACTACATTGCTCACATTGTGGCACGAATAGTGTATGTGCGAGAGGAGCAGGTATGTGTTACTTATAAAGGTATGTTTTGTTTTTACTTTAGTGATTGTATCATATCGTTTATGTGCTGCTTCTGACCTTAGTAGCACATTGTGTAACTATCAGAAGGAAATGTGCTCAACAAATGAACTCGACTAAACCTAACTTGAAAGGTGACTGATGATGAAGAAGAAGAAAATGGGGATACAGAGGCTCCAGAGACAACCCCTGTAGAGTGGCCTAGATTCAGGTTTTTCAATTTGCCAGTTGACCATTCAAGCCTAAGACACCAAAGACCCCTAAAATCAGCCTGGAGATTCTGAAATACAAAGAATAATAATAATAATAATAATACATTTAATTTATAACGCACTTTACATTTGGATCAAATTTCAAAGTGCTAAAAAGTAAAAACAGATAAAAGCATCAATAAAAAATAAGATAATAACTATATAAAAACATGACCAAAAAGAAGCAATGTTAATTAAAAGTCCTTTTTTAAATGTGTCAGTCGTCTGTGGAGCCCTCAGATGGTCAGGGAGGGCATTCCACAGACAAGGGGCAGCAGATCAGAAGGCCTGATCAACCATGGTGCTGAGCTTAGTCCGGGGAAGGAGGAGGCGGTATGAGTGGGTAGAACCGAGGGATCGTGTTGAGGTCAGTGGGGTGGGTAGTTCTTTTAGGTAGGGGGGTGCATTGTCATGGATGCACTGGTGAGTGAGGAGAGGGATCTTATAATCAATCCTGGTGGAGATGGGAAGCCAATGAAGGGAATGAGGAACGGGGGTGATGTGTTCGTGTTTACGAACTCTCATCAGGATCCTTGCAGCACTGTTTTGAACATATTGTAGTCTTTGTAGACTTTTATCAGGGATCCCGATGAGAAGTGCGTTACAGTAATCCAGTCTGGAGGAGACAAACACGTGGACCAGGTTTTCAGCATCACTCAAGGTGAGTGAAGAACGGAGATTCGAAAGTGACTTGATGGTAGAATCTTACGCCGAGGTTGGTGACTGATGAAGAGAGGGGAATGTCATGACCAGAGAAGGTAATGCTGGTTATGGAGGAAGACTGGGTCTGATGTGGGGTGCCAATTAAAATTGCTTCGGTTTTGGAGCTGTTCAACTGGAGGAAGTTGTTTTTCATCCACACCTTTATCTCCTCCACACAAGCGCGGAGAGTTGACAGGGGAGATGATGATGATGATGAGGATGGAGAGGCTGCGGGGGAACATGTGTCAGTTTTTATGTAGATTTGCGTGTCATCAGCGTAGCAATGGAATGAGTGTCCATATCGACTGATGACATGGCCAAGGGGGAGCATGTATAGTATGAAGAGAATGGGGCCAAGGACTGATCCCTGGGGGACCCCAAAAATAACGGTGTGTGACCGGGACCTTGAACTTCCAAGGGAAATGTATTCTGTTCTGTCGGGGAAGTGGGATTGAAACCAGTTTAGGGCGGTGGCAGTGAGTAAATGAGTGAAAAAAGGACCACCAGGCTGCTAGTGCTGAAAACGCTGAGGTAAGTGTTGAGAAATCTGGGATCGAGTGTTTGACTTCTGAGAGTTCTACGGTTTTTCCACTACTGAAACCCCTGGCCTTTGACCTCCTGGAGATGCCAGCATCCCAAGCTTTTACAGAGCTTGTCTTCAGTAACCAGTTACCTCTCAGGTGGTCGCCGCAACAGAGCAAGAGCCATATTGCCAGATTTTAGTAAATTAGCCTTCAAAATATACTGGTAGTCTGCAATATATTTCATTTCAGGACCGAATGCAGGTTCTTCTTCATACTGTGCTAGAAATATTGAATTTTGCATTGAATTGTTTATAGTTTAGAGTATAAACTTTAGTTTAAATGGTACTTTGTGGCCGCACTAGGCGCCAATTTTATGAGAAAAACCAGGAAGCTGGTGGGATCCCTTAATAATTCAATCCTTTCTAGCACCCTCAATAAATTTTATTTCAAATTCATCAGCGGAATGGATATTTATTTTCTCTCATGAATTGTGGGTCATAAATGGACCACATTGCCCCGAGATAGTCTCTGACATGGATGTATCTGGCATAGTGTTTACTGGGGCGGTTGCCATTCAAAATATGCCTGTATGGAATGAGTTGATTACTTTGCCTCCCATATTTAATCTAGTTTATGTCAGTATTATACAGTATCCGCTTGTAGCTTTCTCGAGAGACGCTCATCCAAACCATTTCATGGCACATGCCACAAGACACTGAATGTGTTGTTTTATCAAAATGTTAACATTGGAACTGAAATAATGCCTCATCACAGTGGGTATAACCACCATCCCTATCAGTATAATATAGTACAAGGTCGTACATAATGCCTTACTTTATATTTTCCTTATACAAGTAGATTTAGAAAAAGATTTTATCTTGAACAACCACTGACTACCAGCAAGAGTCTGGTTGACTACGAAGAACAGCATGGTGACAGCCGGAGAGACGGCAAAAGGGCATTGAGGTCTTGCAACCCAACCTGCATCTTCCTAAAAGAGGAACCCACAGCAAGCTATGGATAAGCCTATGGAGAAATAACCACAGGAATGCCCGAGAGGAGCGGAAAATGGCATTCCCAATCGGACGGACCAAAGGACACTTACATACAGCTATGGAAATGCAACAATGAGTATGGAAGGTGCTTGCGGCAAGGTTTGCAAGAAACTGTGCGGCTTGAAGATCCACCAGGCCAAGATTAAATGTGTGCAGATAGTTCAAGTGCCACGCCGCTCAAAGATTAGCCCTGGAGAGATGCAGGAGGAACCTAGCCCGGAGTCAACCCACAGTGCAGAGAACCTCCGGGTGATGTATGTCCCATAAACGTGCATATCAACAGAACACTGTCGACTTAAGTGGCTCCAAGCCTACAAGGAAAAGGAGTGGCTCCAGTTTGAGTCTGACGCTGATTCCATCTCGGAAGCAACTGCCAACGGAGATGCTGAACGTTGCCCCAGTCAATGACCACCATCATCTTCATCAGCCTAGAGGCTGAGCAGTTTGGACTAGAGTATAAGAGAACATCTAAACGCATGACAAGAAATACAGAGAAAACCATGGCCACCAGCTCAGGCAGGAGTTGAAGAGCTTGATGCGATGCTCCAAGGAGGCAGGGGAGGAGGAGGGGGTCCCCTCACAGAGCTACACATTATCCTCCGCAAGACGCTCTTGACCTTGAGGAGGGTTGAGTGGCACAGAAGGTGGAGAAAGGAGAGGGCCAGGAAGGGAACTGTTTTTCTAGCAAACCAATATCGTTTCACAAAACAGCTATTGGGGCAGAAGCACAGTGGCCAGCTCACCTGCTCCAAAGCGGAGGTGGAACACCATTTCAAGAACACATAAAAACATGAATATAGGGAGCAGGACCCCGGACACCTTGGGGCCTTAATAAATCCACCTGCACCAACACTAGACCTCGATGAGAAAGAGCCCAGTTGGAAGGAGGTTGAAAAAGGGGTCAATAAGGCATGAGGAAGCTTAGCCAAACAACCGGGGGCAGAGGAAGCTTAGCCCTAGGTTCTTATGAACCTTATATGGTTTTCATGAACTGCCCAAGGCTACTCCACCGGGTCTGGAGGCTCTGACCTCGGGAAGCAGCTGAATTTTCCAGGGACGATGGTCACAACAACGCTAAGGACAGACATGCCGCTGATCTCAGAAGCTTCCAAGCAGGACATCCACCTACAGTTCATGGTACCCTGGGAAGACCGCATGGTGTATTGAGATGAGAGGAAGAGGACGAAATGCACTGAGCTGTTGAAGGGCTCCGGAAGGGCAACGGGTGGCGAGCATGGTGCGAACCCATTGAGGTACGATGTAGAGGGTCTGCAGGCCAGTCCATATATCCAATAACATCCTGGATTGAGAAGTGAAAATATTTTTCACATATTGCGAGAGTTTTGAGACATACAAAAGTGCCGCATTTCTACTGCTGGGAGAGTAAAATGAATGGAAAATGAAACTGGGTACAGAAATGAATATTAAAGAAAAGAGAAATAACAATAGAGAGCCTTATCAGGAAAATGAGTCAAATGACAAACAACTTAAAAACAAATCTTAAAGAGTTAGTTGTGGTGCTCAAAGTTTAGATGAATTATACGGCAAAGCATGCCATTCATAACTGCAGAGTGACAGAACTAATTATAGATATCGGGATATTCTTGTGTTCAAAGGATAAAAAAATAAAGCCTTGCAAAGGGAGAAAATAGTCACCTCCCTCTGCTCACATAAACTTTAATTCTTTCACTGAAAGAAATTCTGTCCACCGCTTATATACCCATGCCACAATATTAAAGCTATTCTTAATTTTTTAATTTGTTGCGGTTAATACTGCTTAACCATGGTCAATAAGCACATGTCAGCCTTTGAAAGGGGTTGGGCATCTGCAAATCTACAATACAGTAGGCATTTCCACTGATTCTTTTTTCCATCGTCTGATACCGTTTGTGCTGTATCATACTAGGCCTATGTTGTAGTCTCTTACGGCCATTCTATATACCAAAGAGTCCCCAATCCACTGTGTCATACAAGCAATCTCCCTTATTGAAGTCCTCAAATTAAATATGAGTTTAATTCCACAGATTTGTTTCGTAAAAAAGTTCCCCCTATTGAGTAAAATATGAACTATTAGAAAAAATAAAATACATACAAGATAGATCCCTTCAAGTCCATCCATATGCTCCAAATTTGGACTAAACCGGACTGACAAATTATGTTTGAAAAACAATTTATTTCGTAAAAGTGGTCTTATTAGTGAGTATAATATGATACAAACATGATAGATTTCCTTGAGTTGATTGATATGCACCAAATTTGGAGTAATTTGGATCAATGTTTAGGAAGTTTTGTCCGAACGACAGGGTTGTTTTTTCTATACAAAAGCTCCCCCTACCTAGCTCCCCATACCTCATCTTGGAGCTAAAGCTTCCCCTGAGGTCAGACATATGCAACCAAAGTGAAAGAAACCGGATGTCTTGACCATTTATCACATGTTAGATGTTTCTGCTTACAAGTTGAACAGATAACTCAGAGCTGTGGACAGAACAGGTGTTTTGGTCATGTAAACATTCTTCTTATAGAAAAGAAAACAATGACTTATGTTTAAAATAGCATTGATGACCCCATGGAAAGTGACCTATGCTCAACAAATGGACACCATGCTCAAAACCCCTTATGTGATAATAGGGTTCAATTGATGGGCTCCTACTTTCCTAATATAGTACCAAATGTATGCCTAGAAAATTAATTAGCCAACCAAAGCATTAATTTCTTGTTCAGCACACTGGTATATATATACCCTCTTGTACTACTATGTGGGTACACAATTTGAAGATGTTCCATGAAATGTTTTTTTAGTTACCGTGCTAATGTGACGGATTTGTGGCGGCGATGATGATTCCATAATACCCCCGACTTTTTAGGGATAAACTAAAAACAGGCATATCTACATGCAATATGAGGAGCACATTCGTCAAAAGTGTTTAAGGGAATTTTTATTTGACAATCCACAATACGTCGATAGGCAACCACTGCGTTGACCTTAATACTGAGTTCACAAGCTGACACCTAGCATTAACAAAATAAATATAAAAATAATGAGGTGGGTGATTGTTTTTTCTTGACTTTTCATTAAATCCTCTCATGATTTGGTAGAGATAATTTCTTACGAGTTAAAAACGTATACATATAAAAATAATGAGGTGGGTGATTGTTTTTTCTTGAGTTTTCATTAAATCCTCTCATGATTTGGTAGAGATAATTTCTTACGAGTTAAAAACGTATACATATTTTAGCAAACTTTTTGTATTCAAATTGCATTTTAAGCCCAACGAATGCATGAGAAGAAAAAGAGATCAATGTAATAACCACCATGCATGAGGAGAGATAGGTGGATTCTTGAAGGATTACAGGAAAAAGTGAGGATGATGATTACAGTGTGTGACATTTTAGATGTGAGTAAATACATCAACTGATCTATAATCAGTGGCATGGCGGTTGAAAAAGTTTTGAGGAGGGCAAGTTAAGGGTGTAATTGCTGTATTGTAATGTAACCAAATTAGCAGTGTGAGCGCAGGTATCATTTGGCAAAAGACAGAACTTGCACAAATCTATGCCTGTCACATAACCGACCTCCAACACAGAAACTCTTTTTTTATCACAGGATCTCAGGAGGTGGGCAAAAAGATAAATGCGGTTCCTGAAAAAAATTTGGTAGACAGAAAGACAGTGAGAATCAGGCTAAACATATCCGGTAGGGTTTGGTCAAAGGTCAGGTCAAAGACAAGCTAGGTTTATATTCAATATATCTACATATAAACTCACGAGAAAAAAAAAGGGAATGCTAGTATGGATGACACTGGGGAACATCAAAAATTGGCTCAGAATGGGGGAGTCACAACAAATACCCTTTGGGGTCCGGTGAAAGAGACACAGCTGGACACATTTAGACAATCACTGATGCAGGATACAGTGGGGGTTGGGAACCTGAAACGAAAGTGAGCGACTAAACTAAGTAGATAATATGTTATATGAAAATGTATAAGCAATGAAATGTATAAACATGACCTAGGTGATTGACAGGGAACATCTTATTAATTTACGCAACTCCCCAACAAATGCATAAGGCTGTACAATTGATGATAAAAGTAAAGTCACTGAAAATGTAAATTATAAGATGTTTCTTGCCTAGTTATCAACTAGGCTTGTGCTGTCATCCCCGACAGCAAGGGAATATCCCTGAAAAGTCCCCAATCCCCTGTGTTTTACATGTAATCCCCTTGATTGAAGCCCACAAATTAAATGCAAACTATTTCCATAGTATTTATAGTGAAAAAGCTCCCCGAATTAACAAGATAGATCTCCTCAAGTTAATGCATATGCACCAGATTTGGACTGAGTCGGACCAACGGTTGATAAATTATGGCCCAATTTTGAAGATAAAGCTCCCCCTAGTGTCAGTAATAGATGACCAACCTTTCCCAACAGCACCCCAGTTCTTCCTCAAACTAAGGCATATTTGGGTATTAATTTGAAAATGATCAATGAAATAGTCTTGGGTTTTTATGTTAACATGAAGAATCAGCAGCGGACACTGCAGCGATGACGATTTCATAATACCCCTGAAAATTCTGGGATATTATGAAATCATGAAACCTTTTTTTAACGAAAAAACAAGTTTTTTCATACATAACTTCCAAACCATGGTCCAACTTTCTGATTCGGTGCATATGAGTTGACTCTAGCAGATCAATCTTTGGTATAACATATTGTACTCGTTTGTTTCATATTTTACACTCTAGCAGAGCTTTTTTACAAAAATTACTCTGGACATAACATTCACTTTGAGGAGTTCAAAATGCTTTAACGTACAATGCAGGGGATTGGGGATTTTTTTTGGGATATAAAATTTCTGTCAGTTACGACAGCATAGACTTATTTTGGTGATGTAATGTCGATTAAAAAAAGCAAACAAAAATGAATATTCATAGTTTTGAATGGAAAGGCTTGGGAGGTGGACTTGCTTTAGTTGGCATAGACCTTAGAAGCGACAGTTCTGTTAGCAGAATCATAACAAAATTTGTTGGTTGTCCCACACAAAAGTTTTAGTGACGGACAATAAATATATTTTGGTGCATATCTGGATTTGAACACTCTCTTGGCCAAGCGAATGGGTTAATAATCAACGCCTGGCTGAACTTAATGCAAGGATTCAATCATTATCCACAAGTGGCCTTGATTAATCCAGTGTAGACAGCCTCTGATCCTGAGCCTCAGCTCTACTCCATCCCTGAGCCACAAAGCCTCTGCATCATCCAGACCCTAGCCTGCTAGCCAACTGCTAAACTCGCCTTAAAAACTGCACAACTCTTCTTCAAGTGTCATGGAAGTCCGGCTGTCCAGTCCAACAGTGACTACAATTTCCATTACCCTCCTGACTGCTATTTTCTGTTGCCCAGTGATCACCTAAAGACTATTTTACCCTCTACTCCAGTGACACTATTCCCTCTACCCCCGCGATTTCCATTCCCTTTTACCCCATTGCTACCATTGCCTTTACCCCCTTGAGTATCATTGCCTATTACTCTGTGTACCAGCTATTCCTTATCCCCAGTGATAGCCTTGTCTGAACTCCAAAAATCATTTCCACCACAGTCCCTCAGAGTCCTGCCTATATTCCATCCAGCCAATGGACACCCGGCTGGCTCCAGTCTCCCTTCGGCGGACACCTTGCCTGATCACGGTTTGAATTATATTCCCAACTCTGTTTTTGACTCTGGACCTGATCTGTGATTGTGAACCGGACGTTAGCTATGAATTGAACTATGTTTTGGACTTTGAGGTGAACCCTGATCAATGTCACCAGTTGGGGGAGGACCCCTTGAGCCTTGCTTCTGGTTGGGTGAGGATGCTCTGACATCGGGTTCCAGTGGGGGGAGGATGCACTGACCTCTGCTTCAGGTCTTGCTGCTGGCTGTCCGTCTATCCATCTGTTGTCGGAGAGATCTCGTTCCTGGCCACCTGAGGTGCCTCGCTACCTTCGCAACTGGCCACCGGGGGGTCTCGCCTTCTCGGTCTTCTGGATCCCGTTGTGTGTGCAGCCTCCTGTCCTGAGGTTTCTTTGTTTACATTTGGCCAGCTTTAGGCTACATGCCCTGGACTGAAAATTCATGTACTTTTTTTTCTCTTTCTGCATCTTCGCTTTCTCTTCATTTCAGTTGATCACTTGTTTCTTTTTTTTTGTCCTTTTTTGATAATCTGTTTTTCTCTTTTGGTTTCACTCTCCCTCTTTACTGATTGTCTACCTGTCCTCCAACTATGTATCCCTATGTGATTTTTTTTCCCCACCTGACTTGCATTGTCTTGTTACTCTGTATAATTAAGTCAGCATCCTTCTCTCCCTCTTTGTCAGTTAATAATAATAATAATAATAATACATTTAATTCATCTAAGTTATCTCCATGTGAAGCCCTCTTTCATAATGTGCCCTTGTGTTTTCCTGCAAAGTGTCCTGTTTGAGTATTGGTTTCCCTCATGGTTCATTATTTTGTATTTTTCCTTGGTTTAGATTTCATCAGCTTTGTCTTAGACGTGTAGAATTTTGGCCTTGGCGGAGTCAGGTTCTCGACTGAATTTAATATTATTTAATTAAGTCCACCATGCAGGTACTACCCAGCATTGGAATTTTTTGATTATTTCCTTTTACATTTCTGCTGCAGGAGTCTTTGACTCTGCATCTTGCTAATTTTGCATGCCTACCAAACCTAAGAATTGTGCAGAATTGTACATACATTGAAAAATATTACCATAGAAAGTGATTCAAAAGAATCTGTGATAGACTGTTGTCTTGTATGATTGTCTGCCAGTTAATTACACTGTATGGAGAAGAGTTCTAACTCCTGGTCTCCACCCACCATCAATTGATTTTTCTTTCGTTCCATTGCACAGAACAGAAATGACCACTCCATCTCAATTGTCAGAGGTAGCAGGATCCGCTTATAGGTTCTTCTCAGGTAATTGTAATGCAAATGAGGCTCTCGAAAGAAAAATTAGCTACCCAGAAAGAGAGGCCATGTCCTCAGTTGGCTGTCTGACTTGGCGCTATAACAATGGAAAGAAAAGCCGTCCTTAAATGACTTCTTGCAAACAGTGATCAAGGCAACCCTTTCATATATCATGGCAATAGCTACTAAATTGAAGAGAATGCCATTTGCTTTTATTTAACATACTTTTGATGAAGACATGTCCATGCCTGTCGAGCTTTGGATTTAATAATTTTATTAAATTAATTAATTTAATTAATTATTCATATTAAATAATTAATAAATATTAAATATTAAATATAAAAACATTTTTAAAGACAATTTTTATAATGAAGTTCAGACATTAATCAAAGCATTCTTCAATAGGAAATAATTTCCCCTTTCTGGTGAGATTTTTTACGGAGGTTTGTGCCATGCAGAATAAATGTGTCATTTATGAGTTAAGGTGAAAATATGTAAGCACACTGTTTAAATAAAAAACAGCAGTTTCAATGTTTACATGGAAGCACCTGTTTCATTTGCTTGGGTCATATTAGAGTCACGTAGGGTCTCCAACTGGGATAATACTAAGTGAAATCATTTATTTTAATTTGTGCATCCACATGGTACAAATCTAGGGTCAGCCACGCATTTTAATTAAGCTGACACTGAACTCCTGGGCGGCAGGGTGCTCAAGTGCGGAAAATATGTGTGTTTGAGATTCTTTGGCTCTAATAGCTTACTTTGTACTTTGATGGGGACACAAATTATAGAACATGCCCATTGAGAAGGAAAACAGGTTTTATTGCAACATGAACTAATACTGCATTAATTAGTCCTAATTAGCTGTAAAATACCTTTATCTTTTTTTTTGTTTGTTTTTAAATAGCTTTAAATGATCCCAGATTGCCTATAGTTTCCTTTCATTATTCGAAAAATAGAAATAACTTTCACCATTTTGTTTTAAATATTGCCAAACAGTGATGTTGAGTTATATGAAATGTACCGGTACTTGGAAGATGATGCAACAGAATCGACATAGAACTTTTAAACCCTGGACTTTTAAAAAGTCATGAAAGGCTGGTGTTGCTCTATCTGTTGTTGCAGCAGTCCGCTGAGTCCCTTTAATTTCTGTAATTGATCAACACTAAACAGGCGACGAATAAGGGCGAATAATGAAAGGTCAAGCCTTTCACTTTAAGGAACCTCCCATAATGTGTATGAGCTCATGACAAAATTTCTTGGAAATAATAGAATTATGGTTTCCCTTGACTTTCTGTTTACAATAGTATGAAAGTATTGTCACAAAGCCCTGGAAATGTTCAAAATCTCTAAAATACTAATTTGTTTTAGATTTAATCAGTGGCGTAGGGTTTGCCAGCGCCCAGGCCAAAGTAAGTGTTGTACCCCCCAACCTGTGGACCATTAGCACTCCCCAAGAACCCTCCACCAGTCCACCTAATATACTACTCATCTGGCCTTGCCCCACAGTACGCCTTAGGATTTAACATTTTGCATATTTGTGGTTTTCAAATTGCTTTTTGTCTCTCCACAAGTCAGTAGAGAATAACATATTGCCAAACACCATGCCAGCTTACACCACTACTTGGCTGCTAAGTGTTTACAAACAGGTTGCTCTGACGTTAGTTTAAGCTGCTAGCTCTCTGCTCTTATTCGCCATATCCTACTGTATACGTGAGCAACCGCAGCTGTAAGCCGGGCTGCTGCTTGGTCATTCCTCTTCCTGTGTGACGACCTGTTCTCCTGTTGGATTGCTGTCTGCTGCCACCCGTTAGCTACTGCTAGCTCCACTACTAACTATTTTTTGTTCTCCAAGTTCTTTATAGAACATTCCCAATCTGTAGTCATCATAGGTCTTTCTCTCTCTCCCTCTCTACTTAAAAATAAGCAAAATCTGAACTGCTCCACCAGAATGACAGCACTGTTCATCGTGTTCTCACTGGGACTTTCGAAAAATGGTCCTGAGTTGGGGCTATGTGACTGGGATAGTGCTCTCTCTCCCTGGGTTGCCCACCGTGTTTACCGGCACCTGATTCCACTGCGACTGTAAAGACGCTGGGTCTTTCATGTGGTTGCTTTTAATCATGCAACCTTGCTTTGTCTAAATGTCTCTCTGTTTTGAAGAAATGTTTTACATTTTCTGTGAATCACATCACTGACCTCGTCAATCGGAATAAGACAATTATCTTAATTCTTTTAAGAGAACATATTTCATTCTACTTTTAATCTTACACTGTGGATACCAATATTTAACTGAAACCCAGCCCTGCTCTGAAGTGTATTAGGACACCTTATGAATTCAAAGCTAGGTCTGGCCTAGGTGCTATTCATATAAATGCTTGAAACTTGCTCAGAAAATGGACCTAGATAGAATTTGAACCCAGTCGACAGACAAAAATATCCTTGCATTGTCTGAAACATTGCTTAGTAAATCAGTTGCAGATATTTTATTAAGGTCTACATTGCTTTCCAATGTGATTGTCCCAAGTAGGGCGGTGGCATTGCCATCTATATAAACTATAGATTCCATGCCAATATCATTCTGTCATGATCTCTCACAGTATTAGGACGCTATAGACCTCCCTCAGCCTTTAACAAAACCTTATCCTCTTTAGCAAAAATACTAAGCAGGACTTGAATTCAACAAGCGTCTTTCTGTTGGGGATCTTGTAACTGCTTGTCCTCAGCACCAGACAGTCTTAAATACGTCTGTGATCCCTTAAATCTGACTCAATTAATGATAGACCAACTTGTCCTAATATCAAATGTTCTGAGAGATCACCTTTACTGATTTATCTCTAATAAATGCTCCCAATAAATTATCAGACAAAGGTGTTTTTGCAAATTATGTAAGCGAGCATTGTATCACACCAGCTGTTGAAATTCCCAATTCCCAAAGTGTAAGCCCTGCCTTCTTCTTAAAAGACATTTACAACATTGTTGTGAGTAAGTGTTTTTACATGATCTGCTGCTCTTTGATGGCATAGAATATCTTTCAATGATTAGAGGTGACCTGCAAATATTTTCATGAAGGTCACTCACGAAAGGATAGGAGCAAGAGTTGGATTTGGCAGAGATGAAGATGTTAAGATTTTCTTTGGGAGTGATGAGGATGGACAGGACCAGATTGGATTACATCAGAGGGACACCTTTGATGGAAAGGTGGAAAGATGCTGATGATGGAGCTGCCAATCAGGAGGGAAAGGTGAAGACCAAATATAAGGGTCAAATAATTCTGGGTTTGTTAAATGAGTTACAATTCTGTATGAAGACTTTCAAAAGCCATCATGAATGAAGCCCAAATAATGTTTCACCATGGCAACTAGCAAAACCCTGACGACGAGCAGGAACTGTTATTGTACTAGTGAGAAGCTGTTTAGAAAAAAAAAAAGACACAAAAAAAGAAAAAATTTTAACTAAGTTTCTTTCCATCAGAGAAGGAGGGAAAATTGGTGTGGAATAAAATTGCTGCCTGAGTGAATTTGTCTACCAGTTTTACCTCGTTTTCTCTGAATATTGTGTGTGAAAAAGTGGTGGAAATACATTGAACATATTTTATTTCCATTTATGAAAGCAAGGCGCGAAAGGGTTAATCTTCTCTAAACCTGCTTTCTGGAATAGCGTCACACTAGTTCCTTATCTGTTCCTGATGGACAGAATTTGATGGAAAATGTTGGTCAATTCCCACTTAAGTCAGTTACAAATTGTCACCACCGTCTTGTCCAGCTTAACATTATAAAGGTTTAAGTACCAAAGAAGCAATTTGTGGTATAAGCTATAATAAAAATTTATATTTGGACATTCTTTTGTATTCCAAAATATTCGTCACATGGCTGGTGCTGATACAACTGTACGAGCAGGCTCGGCCCTTACCAATTTGGCACCCTAGGCAAGATTTTAGGTGGCGCCCCCTTGCATTGCAATAAATTCCACTGCTGGTGTACATACTCACAAGAAACTGAATAGCTTTATCTTGGACATTCTTTTAATTAAAGAAAACAATTGCCCAATGAAAATACTTATAACGAATTAGAAAGAAATACAAAAAAATATGAAATGAATATATGAAATACAATATAAATAACTTACATAAAGTATAAGATTTAAATACCCACAAAATAAAAAGTGTAAACAAGTGACATAAAATAAATTATAAATACAATATAAATAAGGCACTGCACAAAATAAGATATGAAAGAAACCAGTATTGACAAAAATGACAAGGATTTATAATAATAATAATAATAATAATAATAATAATACATTTAATTTATAATGCACTTTACAAAAAGGGGAAAAAGGGGGTTCTTACAAAGACCTAGTGGTGCTTTTTGATACTGCATTAACTTTAATGACTTAAAAACAACACCACCACCTCCTCAACCTCACATCACCTGCTACAGCTTTACTCTCCTGGTCTTTCTTGCAGCAAAGTCATCTACAACATCATCATATGACAACTGATTTGAGACCACATGGTTTATGCTTATGATGGCA
>VRLP01007159.1:2500-23609 GCA_009660295.1 Lophius piscatorius | reverse complement strand
GAGGAAGGACAGGATTAGAAAGGAGACATCAGAGGGACAGTCCAGGTGAGACGTCCTGGAGACAAAGTCAGAGAGGACAGACTGAGATGGTTCTGACCCGTGAAGAGGAGGGATAGTGGATCTACTGGTGGAAGGATGCTGGAGATGGAGCTGCAGGCAGGAGAAGAAGGGGAGGAGCAAAGAGGAGTTTTGTGGATGTGGTGAGAGAGGACATGCAGTTGGTTGGTGTGACAGAGGACAGGGGGAGATGGAGACAGATGATGATGTAGAGACTCCTGAAGGGAACAGACCAGAAAAGAAGAAGAAGGAGGAACAGAAGATAAAGACAAGATGGAGAAGGATACAACCAGTTCTACCTTCTCCTTCCTGGAAAAGCTTTTCCTCCTCTTGATCTTCTGGAATCAGCGGATTCACATGTGCTGCTCTGAAACACACAGGTTGTGTGATGTTATGGCATTCTCAGACATCCCATAATGAGCAGGTGAAGCGCTCAGTGAGGGTCACATGACAGAATCCTACCTCTTGTTCTCTGGATCCCGGGCCACCATGACGAAGGTGGCATCCAGGACAGGGGCGTAGGCGCCATGGCGGTACTGAAACACATGTTGACGCTCAGGACATGTGACAGGGTAGTGACTCACACCTGATTAGCTTAGCATGGAGCCTGGGTACATGCAGAGACTTAGCCGGACTGTGACATTTGAAAGAACTTCCTGTTTTTACTTTGATCACAAATGAACAATAACCTGGTCACCTGTCAAACTGCTCCCTAACCTGGGGCCGTAACTCTTACCATGGTCACTGACAGGGGGCCGAACCTGCTCGCTGTTTTTTTCCCTTGACTCCCACTTCTGAGCGTGAAGCAGTGATCTCAGAGGTGGGTGTGGTCTTCTCTGACTGGTCATATTTTAGATTTACATCAGGAGATAGGATGAGCTTTCAGTTCCTGATGGAGACCATGGGGTTTTTCCAGCAATCCGGTTTAAGGGACTCTGAGTTGATTAATCCTGTCATGAAAATCAGAGCTTTGGTTCCAGAGCAGCTGATTTGAACTGATTTTTGAGTAGCATCATAAGAGGAGCTCAGATACAGAGCATCACCATGGTAACCAGTGTAACAGTGAGTCACCATGGTAACCAGTGTAACAGTGAGTCACCACGATAACCAGTGTAACAGTGATGGTAACCAGTGTAACACTGAGTCACCATGGTAACCAGTCCAACAGTTAGTCACCATAGTAACGAGTGTAACAGTGAGTCACCATAGTAACCAGTGTAACAGTGAGTCACCATGGTAGCCAGTCCAATAGTTAGTCACCATAATAACAAGTGTAACAGTGAGTCACCATAGTAACCAGTGTAACAGTGAGTCACCACGGTAACCAGCGTAACAGTGAGTCACCATGGAAGCCAGTCCAATAGTTAGTCACCATAGTAACCAGTGTAAATGTGAGTCACCATAGTAACCAGTGTAACAGTGAGTCACCATGTGGCCAGTCCAATAGTTAGTCACCATAATAACAACAAGTGTAACAGTGAGTCACCATAGTAACCAGTGTAACAGTGAGTCACCACGGTAACCAGTGTAACAGTGAGTCACCACGGTAACCAGCGTAACCGTGAGTCACCATGGTAGCCAGTCGAACAGTTAGTCACCATAGTAACAAGTGTAACAATGAGTCACCATAGTAACCAGTGTAACAGTGAGTCACCATAGTAACCAGTGTAATAGTGAGTCAACATAGCAACCACTGTAACGGTGAGTCACCATAGTAACCAGTGTAGCAGTGAGTCACCATAGTAACCAGCATAACCGTGAGTCACCACGGTAGCCAGTCCAACAGTTAGCCACCATAGTAACAAGTGTAACAATGAGTCACCATAGTAACCAGTGTAACAGTGAGTCACCATAGTAACCAGTGTAACAGTGAGTCACCATGGTAACCAGTGTAACAGCGAGTCACCATGGTAACCAGTGTAATAGTGATATACCATTGTGATACTCTATAGTCTCCGTCCTGTTGATGCCGTCAGGAGCAGATCTTTATTAACCAGGGGAACAAGAAGAGGAAAATACTGCTGAACCAGTGTTTGTACCAGTTTGACCTTTGAATTCCCTGTGAATATTAGAGGTCATGAGCTCAAGAAGTGATGGTGACCAAAATTTTATTCTCATTCATGGGCTGTAAAACACAGATTAAATCTGGGTAGACCCAGCACTCACTGGGGGGACTCTACCCACTGTCTCTGACTCTACCCACCCATAATAATTATTATTATTATAGCACCAAAGTACTTAAAATTGAAATACAAACAAGATGGTGTCTGTAGTTCCTAAGTGGAGGCTAGAGGGCTGATAGTTGGTGCATTTGAAAACGGTGGCAGTCATTCAAAGTAATTTTTTAGTGAACAAAGCATCGAGCAGCAGAAATTAGATAATTAGATAATTAGATAATTTAATATATGAAGTCTGTATCCTTCATTGTTGAGAAAAAAATGTATCTCTGTAATTTTGGGGATTTTACCGATAACGATAATTAGAATTTATTTGTCATCTTTTAAACTGTTTGCAAAAAAGTCTAGTATTATTTAGATTTTCCTGTTAACAGGATATTAACTGTTGCTTACTGATGATGGCGGTGGAAACAGCGTATTAAAGGAAAGTAGGTTTTATTTACTTACTTCAAACGGAAGCAAATCAAGAATATTATCTAATCTTGTTTAATCTAATCTCATCTCATCTAATCAACAACACTGGTTGGTTGATTAGATGCACCACTGTCCTACCTGTACACCACTGTCCTACCTGTACACCACTGTCCTACCTGTACACCACTGTCCTACCTGTACACCACTGTCCTACCTTTACACCACTGTCCTACCTGTACACCACTGTCCTACCTGTACACCACTGTCCTACCTGTACACCACTGTCCTACCTTTACACCACTGTCCTACCTTTACACCACTGTCCTACCTGTACACCACTGTCCTACCTGTACACCACTGTCCATTTCACACACTGGTTGGAGCCAAATTGGTGCCATAAGCAAAATCTGGTTAGGGTAAATTTGACGTTTACCATTATGAAACTGAATTTGCCCCTAAATTCCAACTTCTATCATCAGCATGTTGCTGGGGAGCCGTCTCCATTGCAGGTGTGCGAGTACCTGAGACATGTGCATCTTGGCTTCAATTGATGTCTTTCCCACCCAGCTCACATGACCCTTGAACCTGATGTCACAGTCAGGGTAGATGACGTGTTGCCTCATGTCTGCCAGAAAAAAACAACAACCACAAACTGATGACGTCATCAATGCAAACAAACAAAAGTTATTTTATCGGTAGAGAGACAGTTTACATGTAGAGACAGTTTACGGGTAGAGAGACAGTTTACGGGTAGAGAGACAGTTTACGGGTAGAGAGACAGTTTACATGTGGAGAGACAGTTTACATGTGGAGAGACAGTTTACATGTGGAGACAGTTCTCGGGTAGAGAGACAGTTTACAGGTAGATAGACAGTTGCCGGGTAGAGAGACAGTGTACATGTGGAGAGACAGTTTACATGTAGAGACAGTTCTCGGGTAGAGAGACAGTTTACAGGTAGATAGACAGTTGCCGGGTAGAGAGACAGTGTACATGTAGAGAGACAGTTTACAGGTAGATAGACAGTTGCCGGGTAGAGAGACAGTTTACAGGTAGATAGACAGTTGCCGGGTAGAGAGACAGAGGACACACGATTCAGGGGGAACTCTTACCTATCTTGTCCACCAGGGCGGTAACGATGGACAGAGGAGACCTCTTCAGAGCAGAGTTGTAGGTATGAGAGTAGGAGATCAGAACTATGGAGACACCAGAACAAAACGGAGGTCTGTGCTGGTCTGAGGTCATGGAGATCTGAAATCTGTAACTACCATACCTGCCAAACTGTCCAGGTCCTCCAGGATCCGACCAAACCTTAACCACAACAGGTGTACAGTTAGAAAGATGATGTTCTGTCCTACCTGACAAGGTTCAGTCCTACTTGTCGGTGTTCACACCTACCTGACGGTGTTGTGAAAGGTCAGGTACTTCTCTCTGAGCTGCGGTTCAGAGCCCAGAGGCAGGTGGACCTCCAGGAAGCTGTCTTTCATCCTCTTGGCAGGAAGCTCCTTCTGGGACTTAACCAAAGTGGAGGACAACGAGACACGCTCAGCCATGGCCTGCTGGTGGTCACTGGAGACAACAAGTTTCAACATGAGACTGTCGGGATCCAGATAAAAGGTATTGAATCTCTTCTGACCTTTACCTCCAGTTAGTGGAAGCTCCAACGATCTCTCTGAGGCGGTTCCTCACTGAAACACACCACAATCATCAAAGTCAGGAGGACGGGTGAGGAATGGAGAGGAAAGTTAGGGACATTAGAAGACAGTTGAGGCCAGGAGAAGTACAGGTAAAGACAGGAGAGGACAGGAGAGGACTGGTAAGGACATAAGTGGACAGATGAGGACAGGAGAAGGAAGGTAAGGAAAGATGAAGCATGCAGCAGGAACAGTCGAGCACAGACTGACTGAAGTCAGAGTGTTTCTGTTTTACCATTGGACACGTGTAAAAGAGGATTTCCTGTGGAGACACAAACATGGTTACAGACTCACAGTTGGATCAGGGGATTAATGATGTCATCCGTTATAACATTTAACGCTTGGTGGACCTTGGTGTACAGGTAGGACAGTGGTGTACAAGTAGGACAGTGGTGTATATGTAGGACAGTGGTGTATAGGTAGGACAGTGGTGTACAGGTAGGACAGTGGTGTATATGTAGGACAGTGGCGTATAGGTAGGACAGTGGTGTAAAGTTGGGACACTGTGTGACATGGACAGTGGTGTACAGGTAGGACACTGTGAAATGGACAGTGGTGTAGATGTAGGACAATGGTATATAGGTAGGACAGTGGTGTCTGTATAGGACAGTGGTGTAAAGGTTGGACAGTGGTGTTTATGTAGGACAGTGGTCTATGGGTAGGACAGTGGTGTACATGTAGGACAGTGGTGTATATGTAGGACAGTGGTGTACAGGTAGGACAGTGGTGTAAAGGTAGGACAGTGGTGTATATGTAGGACAGTGGTGTAAAGTTAGGACAGTATGAAATGGACAGTGGTGTACAGGTAGAACAATGGTGTATAGGTAGGACAGCTGTGTATATGTAGGACAGTGTTGTAAAGTTAGGACACTGTGTGAAATCGACAGTGGTGTACAGGTAGGACACTGTGAAATGGACAGTGGTGTATATGTAGGACAATGGTATATAGGTAGGACAGTGGTGTATAGGTAGGACAGTGGTGTAAAGTTAGGACAGTAAAGTGCATTATAAATTAAATGTATTATTATTATTATTATAAATGGACGGTGGTGTACAGGTAGGACAGTGGTGTAAAGGTAGGACAGTGGTGTAAAGGATTACAGTGAGGTGGACCATGGTGTACTGGTAGGACCTAGTGTGGTGGACCGTGGTGCACACGTAGTACTGGTTGAAGTGGCCCTTGGTGTACAGGTAGAACGTGGTGTACAGGTAGGACTGTACAGGTAGGACCGTGGTGTACAGGTAGGACAGTGAGGTGCACCATTGTGTACAGCTAAGACTGATTGAGGTGGATCGTGGTGTAAAGGTAGGACAGTGTGAAATGGACAAAGGGGTATAGGTACGACAGTGGTGTACAGATAGGACAGTGGTGTAGAGGTAGGACAGTGGTGTACAGGTAGGACAGTGGTGTACAGGTAGGACAGTGGTGTATAGATAGGACAGTGGTGTACATGTAGGACTGTACAGGTAGGACAGTGGTGTACAGGTAGGACTGTACAGGTAGGACTGTACAGGTAGGACAGTGGGGTACAGGTAGGACAGTGGTGTAGAGGTAGGACAGTGGTGTACAGGTAGGACAGTGGTGTACAGGTAGGACTGTACAGGTAGGACAGTGGTGTACAGTTAGGACAGTGGTGTATAGATAGGACAGTGGTGTACAGATAGGACTGTACAGGTAGGACAGTGGTGTATAGATAGGACAGTGGGGTACAGGTAGGACAGTGGTGTACAGGTAGGACAGTGGTGTACAGATAGGACAGTACAGGTAGGACAGTGGTGTATAGATAGGACAGTGGGGTACAGGTAGGACAGTGGTGTACAGGTAGGACAGTGGGGTACAGGTAGGACAGTGGTGTACAGGTAGGACAGTGGTGTCCTACACTGTCCCTGTTACAGGTAGGACAGTGGTGTACAGGTAGGACAGTGGTGTACAGGTAGGACAAGTAGATGATGGGTTCAAACAGGAATTGTGACGGTGATCTCACCTTCAATCATGTCCGGCGCTCTCCCCTGATTGGCCCCGCCTCCAGCACAGAACGACCTGGTGGTGAAGGAGACGACCGACCTCAGCAGGAGGAACCTGAAGGTCAAAGAGACGCAGGAGACATTCTAATGTATTTTTATCACACAGATTATAAACACGTTACTGTTTATTGTTATAAATATACATAATGACGTTTCATTAAGATCATAGTTGTTTGGAAAGATAATAATCATGATTATTAATAATGTGCAACAGGAACAGATTTATTAGTTTAGAATTTACAAACCTGTGATTTCAGTTTTATTTCACAAAAGTTGAAATAAAATAAACTGTTCAATGTATTCCACAATTTAAATCAGAGGATTAATCCTGTAAACTCATTAAATGTATTATTATTATTATTATAACTCAAACAGTCCTGTTAGCATGATATCCTGTTAGCTGGCTAACTGGTTGGCTGCTTTCTAACAGCTACAGGTCCATGAATGTAACCAACTGCCCATAAAGTTAGTGGACCTTCAGAAAGCAGCTTTGATCGATGAAGACTGGCTCCATCATCATAGATGTTCTGTAAGGAAGCATGTTTCGTCCAGAATGTCAAACAGAGACAATGTCCCCGGCGGCTTTGATCAGAACGTGACACCGATGAAGTGTCAAACATTTACTGAGATACATCTGCAGGGTGTGAGAAGATAGAGGATCTCATTCCAACATCTCCACCTACATAGATCCTCTGACCACAAGAACTCTCGCTCCTGATGAATGGACACGAGATCTTGTTACCAGCAATCGCTGCGGTCCAAAGAGCCAGAACCAATCCTCTACTGGTGTGAGTGTGGAGAAGATCTGGACCCAACAAAGCCAACTCAACAGCCCTTACAACCATTTACAAACATGGAACTCATGACAGACGTCTCAGCAGAACCTTCTCTCCGTGGTTCTGAAGATGAACCCTCGTCTCACCTACTCTAGAAACGTTCTCGCTCCTCCGCTCTGACTCAGGTGATGGTCACCTGGAGAAGGTAAGAGGGTTGTTCTGATGGAGACCCTCCATCTTCATAAAAGTAGGCTGAGTTGACTCAAACATTTCTTTAAATCTCTAAATGTAAACGAATCACAAAGGTGAGAGTGACCTTCATCCCTCTGGAGGAACTCCTCCCAACAGCATGAAGCAGAGACGACACTGATTGTTCCCTCCTACAAAATAATGTTGGAAAGAAAGAACGTTTCATTCTTTTACTCGTCCTCTCTTGTTGTTCTCACTCAGGTTACATTCTCTCATCTTCTCTTTGAATTACATCCCTTGGTTAACCGACAGTGAGAAACTGAAATAAAGATTATTTGAAAAAACAGCTAGAGCTCTGTGACGCACGTTAGCCTTGTTAGCATGAATGAGCTAGATTTATTTTCTAGCCACCGGATGTTAAAGCCGACGTTCCAGCTAGCACCATCACACCCAATTTTACTTCTGACCTCTGTGAAGTCATGGTTCGGTCCGGAATCCGTTCTGAAGGTTCGGGTCTGAACGGTGACAAAAGTTTCCTGTAAAGGAACGTCAGAGCTTCCTAGCAGAAATCCCTGACCGCCCACCCGCTAGTGACGTATGCACGGACACACAAAGCCCCGCCCACCGCACTATGACATGAAAAATCATTATGAAGCGTTTTAGTACCCCGGGTTCAGGCTGTCAGGTGAAACCTCTGACGTCACGAGAAAAAGCACTCAAGACAGTGCAAACCTCCGCCAAGTCACAACAATTCCTCTCCAGTATAAAACATTAAAGGAACAAGTAACAACAATTCCTCTCCAGTATAAAACATCAAAGGAACAGGTTACAACAGTATCTATCCAGTATAAAACAGGAAAGGAACAGGTTACAACAATTCTTCTCCAGTATAAAACATCAAAGGAACAGGTTACAACAGTATCTATCCAGTATAAAACAGGAAAGGAACGGTTTACAACCGTATCTCTCCAGTATAAAACAGGAAAGGAACAGGTTACAACTATTCTTCTCCAGTATAAAACATCAAAGGAACAGGTTACAACAGTATCTATCCAGTATAAAACAGGAAAGGAACAGGTTACAACAACTCTTCTCCAGTATAAAACATCAAAGGAACAGGTTACAACAGTATCTATCCAGTAAAAAACAGGAAAGGAACAGGTTACAACAATTCTTCTCCAGTATAAAACATCAAAGGAAAAGGTTACTGTTTTAACCTGTTCCTGACGCATTCTGATAAACAACATCGTTGGAGTCCAGACATAGGTAGACAGAACCAGCTGTGATGACATTAAACACAAAATGGTTTCCAGATCGTGTTCTATGCAAAGCCATAGAACACGATCAATGTGACGTTCAAATGTCAACAGTCGGACATAAAGATGTTTACCATCATCGCTCCTCAGGATACATCTGAACTCCAGCTTTCACACCTGTGCGCTCGTTCGTTTGTTTGTTTTCTTGTTTGTTTGTTTGTTTGTTTGTTTGTGTGTCTGTCAGTACCAAGATAAGGATAAAACTACAGGACGGTCTTGTCTGCCTCTGATATTTTACAGAGGCAGGTTTTGGCGTTAACTAGAGGTGATTAAATTCACGGTATGGAGATTCTCTGGGTCCTGGTGGTCCGTTTGGGTCGACTCCAAACTGAACTGAAGAAGAATCTTGGATTAAGGGAGAAACATCTTCAAGCCGGAACAAAAGTCCAGCTGCTTTGGATTCAACCCACATGAAGTCGTGATGTCACAATGGGACTATTGTAGATTTATAGATATAGATAGATATCTATAATGTAGATATATTATAGATTTGATCCAAATGTAAAGTGCATTATAAATTAAATGCATTATTATTATTATTGTTTTCTTTGTTCCTTTGATTCCTTTGATGTTCCTTTTGGAGTGGGGCTGGGGGCTCAGTGGGCTGAACAGAGACACTGAATTGGAAGGTGCGGGAGACCTACGAGATCTATGGGATCTCTGAGCGACGCTCAGAGTTTGTTGGAGTTGTCGGTGGATTTACAGGCCGGCGGTAACTCAAATATTCATAAAGTGATCTAACTGATTGTGATCAGAATGTCTACCTCTGGTTCTGTTGGGCCTTGTTGGAGGCGTGGGCTCTCTGGGATATTTATAGTCAGTTCATGAGAATGCAGGGGCCAGTTTAATATTTTATCCCAACAAGTCCAGCACCAGTGCTCAAACGTAGCAGACTGACAGGTCTCAGAACCAAAAGAATCCCCAACTGGTCCAGAGCAGTCAGACTAGCTGCTGACTGTTAGCTGCTGACTGTTAGCTGCTGACTGTTAGCTGCTGACTGCTAGAGTGTATAGGAAAGTAAATTGTGTTTATGATATATATTTCGTATGCATTGTGTAAATGTTATATATTGTATTAACATCATGTTAATCTTGTATATTGTGTATATATTGTGTATATATTGTGTGTACATTATGTAAATATTTTATATTGTGTATATATTGTTAATGTTATATATATTGTGTATATATTGTTAATGTTATATATATTGTGTACATATTGTGTACATATTGTGTATATATTGTGTATACATTATGTTAATGTTGTATATTGAGTATATATTATGTTAATGTTATAGATATTGTGTACATAATGTTGTATATTGTGTATACATTATGTTAATGTTGTATATTGTGTATATATTGTTAATGTTATATATATTGTGCATATATTGTGTACATATTGTGTATATTTTGTGTATATATTGTATATACATTATGTTAATGTTGTATATTGAGTATATATTATGTTTATGTTATATATTGTGTATATATTGTTAATGTTATATATATTGTGTATATATTGTTAATGTTATATATATTGTGTATACATTATGTTAATGTTGTATATTGTGCATATATCGTTAATGTTATAGATATTGTGTACATAATGTTGTATATTGTGTAAATATGATGTAAATGTTGTATATTGTGTATATATATATATATATATATATATATATATATTTTATAACCTTAATTAACATTGCTGCTTTTTGGTCAGGCTTTTATATAGTTATTTTTTTATTTTTTTATTGATGCTTTTATCTGCTTTTGCTTTGTAGCACTTTGAGATTTGATCCAAATGTAAAGTGCATTATAAATTAAATGTATTATTATTATTATTATTATATATTGTTTATGCATCGTGTGTTTTATGGGGTGTTGTATTCACACATATATCACTGTATGTCTACGTCCTACATGTTTTTTCTGTGAAATTGTAGTTTGAACTGGTGTCCAGAACAAATTTCCCCTTGGAAAAAACCCCAAAGTTGAACTTATCCTACTGCTGGATCTAGATCAGCCTGGTACTAGTACCAGATAAGTCATCCTCTGGTTCTAGGGAGAGAATCTCTATTGTCTCTCTCTGTGACACTCTGAAACATTTTTAAGTTCAAACCCATTCTGTTTTGATTAAAGCCATTTACAAATTATATTTTGCTATGTTAAAGTTACATCTAAATAAACCTTGGACTTTAAACAAAATAACTTTTATTAAGTAGAAAAACTTCATCAGCAAAGTTGGAACAGCTGGGAAACTAAATCAGAGGCCCTGATTGGCCCAGCGGGAAAGACAGGCCGTCGCTGATTGGACGATTAAATGACATCCTTATGGACCAACCAATCAGCGTCCGGCGGACTGCCAGTATAAATCCTCCAGCGTAAACAAAATCCGCCAGAGAAACGACGAAGGGAGAACTTTCCTGGATGGTACTGACCCGACCAACGCGTTTGTTCAGCGGCTGACTGTGGGCACAGAGCCCCCTATTTGAGGCGAATGAACAAACAGCTCATCCTACACTTCACCTACCGAGGACTAGTGACGAGAGGAAAGAAAGGAAAGAGGAGAAAATGGACTTTAAACTGCGGAAAGCAGAAGCCAGAGACGTGTGTGACATCCTACGACTGGTGAAGGTCAGACCGGAACCGTAAAAAACATCGGCTAGATCAACATTACATTAAAAATACAAACTATCTCATCCGCTACTTTCCCCATCAAAACACCAGAACTCTAGCTCTACGTGGTGACGTCAGAGGACGACGTACAGCTAACGTGTGTCAAAGCCGCACTACCTAATATGGTTGTTCCTGTGACCTCATTTGTTTAGTCATCAAATAAAAACATTTATTCATATTTCATGTCTTTTCGAACAAATGTAATGCAGAATTATTTACAAATAAAGGGAAACAGGAAATGAATTATAAATAGTAAAAATATGAGTCTGCTATCCCAACCTTTTTTAAAAGTGTTTTTGTTGATTCACCTTTAAAAAGTGTTTGAAGTTTTTGTTTTTTGATAAACCATCTGCAACATCCTCATCCTGCCCCACAGGAAGTCCGTCCTGTCTGAATGACTCATCAGAATCTCTCTCCACAGGAACTGGCTAAACACGAGGAGATGGAGAATGAGGTGATGCTGACAGAAGAAGGTGAGCTCAGTTGACATGATGACATCATCAGACTTATACAATACCAAAAGTGTGTCCCTTGATTAACGCCTCTCTCCCGCTAGAACTCCTGGAGGACGGGTTTGGCGACACGCCATTTTATCATTGCATCATCGCTGAGGTCTCAGGAGACCTGAGCGGTGAAGGTAGGAACCTCCTCCAGCACTGACATTAACAGGTCAAAGGTCAGCTCAAACACACACAGGTTCCCTAACGGCATCATGCTGTGTAGAGCGTATGGACACAGATGGTGACATCTGACCCCGCCCACCCCAATAGACTCATCAGAATGAAGGAGGGGTTACATCCTCAATGGCGGTCATCACATGCAGATGATGTCGTCATTGTCTCTGTGCAGGTCTGACGGCGGTTGGCTTCGCCATGTACTACTTCACCTATGACCCCTGGGTTGGCAAACAGCTCTACCTGGAGGACTTCTATGTGATGGAGGCGTACAGAGGTTTTATCAGCCACTCCACCCTCATGTCAAATCGATCTCTTCCCCTTCCTTCATATCCCCCTTCACCTTCATGTATAGGTTCTGGTTAGAAGGTTCTTCTCTGGTGGTTAACCCTTGTGTCTTTGGTCTTGCAGGTCTGGGCATTGGCTCAGCGGTCCTTGCTTATCTCAGTGATGTAAGTACTGAGTCTGTTTCTGGACCACACACCAGATAGAATGTGATGGTGTCACTAGAACCTTGGCTCTGCTTCTCCTTCCAGCTGGCCATGAAGATGCGCTGCACTGGCATGTTGTTCGTGGTGGCCGAGAACAACCAGCCTTCCATCCGCTTCTACAAGCGGCGTGGCGCCGAGGACCTTTCTGAGGAGGAGGGCTGGAGGCTCTTCAGGTTCAACAAGGACAGCCTTGCCAAGATGGCCGCTCCAGCTGAGGAGTAACACAGGAGGAGGCGGAGTCATCTGAATGATTGACAGCATGTTTTAATTGTCACTGAATAAATTAATGAGATTTCAGAGGTGTGGCTCCGGATGATGATTTCATTGGGTCATGGTTCTTTGTTGTAGCCCAGCATTACATTCAGGTGTTTCAGGTCTCCTCAGCGTTGGAGACACCCACTGAGTGATGATGTCATTTGTTAATTATGGTTGGGGGTTTTTTCAGCAGATGAAACTGTGAAATGATTCGTTGGTCTGAGATGAGTTTTTCCTGACGGGTTACAGACGCTCTTGAGACTGCAGATGGTTTCCTTTCAGGGCGCCGCATGATATCAGTTAGCGGGAAGTCAAGTCTCACTGTATCCAGTCAGGAAACAACTGGCTCATGCCATCGGCACCACATTGTCTCTCAGGGTGTAAAACAGGAAGTGACCCAGACAGACTTGTGAAGTAAGCATTTAACAAAAAAGTTTCAGCAAGACTCCTCCATCCGTCCACCGTTGTTGGATGTCTGGATGATTGTTGGATGGATGTCGGACGTACGGATGGTGGTTGGATGGATGTCGGACGTCTGGATGATGTATGGATGATTGATGGATGGATGGTTGTTGGATGTCAGTCAGTTTCTATCACACACACTCAGTAACAGGAAGTGATGAGGTCATTTTATTCTTCACATACGAAACGAAAAAGGAGAACATCAAACAGGAACTAGGGTGGTCCTGGAGTCAGAGGGCTGGGGAGGGGCGTGGTCTCAACTGTCGTCAGTCCCACCTTCCTGCAGATCAGTAAAATCAGACTTTATTAATCCTGAAGGTTAACTATTCTTACAGCAGCAACAAGTAAACAACAGAGACAAAACAGATGATCCTGGATCATCAGAACCCTCAGAAACAGATCCACATTATTTATCTGGATTAATAATCTCGGGTTTATTTCAGGAAGCAGGTTCTACTACTTCTGAATTTACCCTTGAGCTCTGGCTCGATCCATCCTGACATGAGATATTCAGAGTTCTTGGTTCCAGAACCGCTGATCTTGGTTCCAGAACCGTTAAAGTGGTTCAGGAGGACGATTAGAGGGGGCGGGGGCCTCGCTCTCTCTCACTGCGATTCAGGGTGGCAACCGGTCGCCATTCTTCACGCCATCTGAGCAGGAAGTTCTGACGGACTCACCAGCAGATGTTTAGAAGAGAAGCGCGTCTTCATCAGAGAAAACTTCTGCCTGAGAGAAAGTTTCAGCAGTTTTACTGCATCGTCTCTGATTGTTGAGGTTAAAGGTGGAGGAATGACAAACAGGTGTTTATCTTTGGTTATGGGCTCTGAGCGCACGAGAAAGAATCTGAGAATAAAAAACTGATCCAGAGTTAATCCTGGGCGGAACCAGAACCAGCCCCCCCCCCCCCCTTTGCTGTAATGCCCGCTTGATTAATCATCTGGATTGCAGGACAACTCACCCTGCTTTCACCGAATGGAGGCTTCTTCCAAAGTGTCTCCATGGTGGCGCGAACCCGCCGAGCCCAGGTGTCTGCGCAGTCAAGACTCACCTGGAGAAATGAAGACGCAGGCATCAGGTACTGACTGTGACAGGTGGAAACAGGAAGTATGTAACTAAGAAACAGGATGAGGGCGCCGCTCTTCCAAATGGAGCAACCTCCTTCAGATGTTCCTCGCCAGAGGCAGCAGGAAGTGGTAGATCTGTGACCCCACCTGAGTGACAGGAGGGAGGAGGAGTCTACAGGTTTATATAAAGCTGGTGGGTCTGGGTCTGGACTCGTCCAGTGATGGATAGTTTCTATGGAGACAACCTGCTGCTCACCATCATCGTACTTCGTCCCTCTGAGGGTTGGGGTCAATTAGAGGGGGAGGGGCCTCGCTGTCTTCACTTGCACCATCAGAGGGACTCCCAAACCTTTTCTCCCAGTAACATGGAGGTCCGCCTGAAGACCAGCTGGCTTTGGTTTGCTGAGCACAGGTAGGCACTCAGGCTTGGCTGAGGGAGGTTCTGAATCAGTCTGTCGAGACGTCCTTCAGTTATTCTGAGGTCTTTCGGGACACGTCCAGATTTATAATCCTGTCCACTGCCATCCGAGGGTCAATGCAGGAGAAGACGTAAGTGGACAGCTTCTGCACCTGGTCCATGGAATGTGTGTGAATGTGAACGCTTCCTGACGGAGTGACTCACCTGGACCAGACCTGCTGCCTGCTGAGGGAAGAACATGGAGGCTGTGAGGGACATCAGGCCCACAGGAACCACCAGACGCTTCACACCAACACCTGAGGAACAAACGTCAGAACCATGAGAACATACGTAAAAGACGATCAGGACCACTATGGACCTCCACCAGAGCTACTGAATGGTTCGTGAAGTTGACCAGTGGCTGCAGGATCATTTAAAGGAACAGTACATAATAAAGAAAAAAACCCTTATGGGTCGGTGTGTGAGGGATCAAATTACCTTTAGCCAGGTAGAGTCCCAGGAATCCAGAGAAGGCTACAGTGGCAACACTATGGTAGAGGTCAGGAGGTGGGTTTCTGAGGAACGCGTACACGTCTGAAAGGTAGATCAGACAGGAAGTGACATCAGACTTCATGTGGTTTGGTTTATGTGAGAAGAGGACGGAATCATAGTGGATCAAACTGATTGGCTCCAGGGTCTGGACCTGTTTAACTATCCAGTAGACCAGCTATGATAGCCAGTCCTCAAACCGCCACTGGGACCAGTTCATCCTGGAGGTCCGGTCAGCATAGAATGAGTCCACATGGATGTGAACCAGCTCAGCCCTCTCTCACCTGTGACTGTTGCCATGGAGGAGTTGACAGCGGGCTCCACGGTCCGGTGGACTCTCTGTCCAGAGGTCAAAGGACACAGAGAAAGAGGAGGTTAGTGTGGTGATGACATCACAGCCGACATCCCCATTGCCTCCTTCCACCACAAGTAAATAAATGGGCGTCTGATTGGAGTCGGATGTATAGAAAAGAGTCATCTGCATAGAATCAAATGTAAAAAAACACATATACAAAACAGGTCCCCCTAGACTAGATACCTGTGGTACCCCCGTCCTCAGACCCGACACTAGATACCTGTGGTACCCCGTCCTCAGACCCGACACTAGATACCTGTGGTACCCTGTCCTCAGACCGGACACTAGATACCTGTGGTACCCTGTCCTCAGACCCGACACTAGATACCTGTGGTACCTCGTGTCAGAACGGAACTAGACAACATCCCTACTCACCTCATATGTCCCTGCGGCGTTCCGACCCATTTCCTGCACAAGGACAGAAGACACGTTTAACTTAACTATGATCAGACGGGGAGCATGATGGGAGTTATTTAGGCTGGTGGCGTTTTGAGACTGTTAGAGTGTCATGGTAAATCACACCTGCGTACGGCTGGATATGTCATTAGGTGAAGGAGGAGCTTGTGAACGTACCTGACACTGGTTGGCGTACGGTTCAACACACATCCTCAGGGATTTGATACTCTGCTCGAGAAGCCCCGCCTCCGCCCCCACGAACAGCACCGGTTCTTCATGTTGGCAGTACAAGGATGGCAGCTGAAAACAAGCAGGTAACCGTCAGCAGGATGGGTACGACCACAGAGGTCAGAGGTCACAGAGATCATTACTGACGGCGCTGCCGTCTGGGAGTGCTGGACAGAATCACTGAAGATGGAGGACATCGAAGGGATGTAATTCAAAGAGAAGACGAGAGAAGGTAACCTGAGTGAGAACAACAAGAGAGGACGAGTAAAAGAATGAAACATTCTTTCTTTCTAACATTATTTTGTAGGAGGGAACCGTCAGTGTCGTCTCTGCTTCATGCTGTTGATCCTCAGGTTAGAGTCACTCCATCAGATAAAAAACATGGGGGGGTTTACCCGGATCCCCTCCAACTTCACATGATTGACAGCTTTCAAATGGGCAGTGTGAAAATCCTAAACCCGCTCACTATTTACATCCCTCCTCTTAAGACCAGCAAAATGTGACCTTTGACCCTACAGCTCTAGTGTGCCAGAATAATTTATATATGCTGCCCTGATTGCTGGGTGGTTGTTTACATATTTATACCCTGAAAACTACAAAAAAACAACTTAAATAAAGATAGACAACAAATGGCTATAGTAAGGAGGCGTGGCCTGAGGACATCATTGCATGTTTGGTTGTGACTGAGGCCCCATGTGGAAAACTCTGTCATGGTAAACTGAAAAGGATCCTCCGGCCGCGTGAGGCTGCCTCATGGACATTTTGTCACAAACAACGTCAAAGGTCAGAGAGGTCTCCTTCACAATAGTAAACAGGATCTATACCGTAAAACATCTCCGGACCACATTCAAGGAGAACTAACGGCCGCAGACGCATCTCTTCTGGTTCTGCCAAAAGACACAGAGGTTCTTGAGGAAGGACTCTCTGATCCAAACCTTTAAGCTGTACCACAAAAATGTTGTTCTTTGGATTTTCAGTTATGACACAAAGGAAAAGAACAGTGTTTTTTTTATCTGGCTAAGAATTACAGACATGAATACTAGCTGTCCAACCCGAGACAACCTTTACTTCCTGTTTCTAGAATGACTCTGAGCTGTAGCTAAAAACAAGCAGTACTTCTCCCAGCTTTGATCTCTGTGGTCCGGCAGGACCCGTTGGTTCTCCCTGTCATCTACTGGGCACTGAATTCCTCATAATGCGCCTAAATTTAATATAGTTTCCCTTTTTATATGTTGATAAAAATGTTCCTTTAAATGTGCGGTGTACATTTCTGCGGTTAAAAACGTCATTCTCCGGTTTAAATCTGTTTATGGCGCCCTCTAACGCATTGCAACATTACGACATCACTTACGTCTGGGTAAAATTTCGTGCAAATCTGTCCTGTAGTTTTACTGTTGTCTGACTGACAAACAGAAAGTTCTGTAACATGAACTCACCCTTGGCAGAGGTAAATAAAAAGAGAAAGAAAAGAGCTAACCTCATCGATCTGCAGAACATGCTGGGACTTCTTTGTCGTCTTCTCCGCCCTCACGGAACCGCTCATCAGCGCCGTCAACGGCGCAGCAGCGGCACACAGTGACACCTGCAGGTCACATTCAGTACAGCACAGGTTAACATCTAGCAGCTAAAGGCTAACAGCAAAGCTGACGGTTGAAGGGTAATAATCTGCCACCGTTATTATTATAAAACTCGATGGATTATAAACAAGTAAATAACACAAACATTGAATTCAAATATAGAGAAAGGATGTTAGCATCGATCTGTTTGGTATTAGCAACATGCTAACGTTGGTCTCCTTCTACTCATTGGTCTATTAAATTTGTTGGACTCTAGAACATTTTTTGTTTTATCGGTTTGCAGCGTGTAAAGTGATTATGGGGGAAAACATTCACATATTTACCACTTTAATGTACGACATTATCCACCGGAATAACTTCCACTTTTCAACGTCTAGTAGGGCTGACGAACCGAGGGGCGCATGCGCGTTTCCCATCCGCTAACGCTGAACGCAAACAGTGACGTCATCTTGACGGCAAACAGTAAATATTAGATTATATATGGGGAACTATTACAAGATCACTTTTATTTTAATCAAAATGTTTATATCTTAATAAATAGCGTGATGATTAGACAGACAGACAGACAGACAGACAGGACCTGCCTGGGGCTGTCTGTCTGTCTAGTTCTTTTTGGGGTTGTCTGTTTTTTTTGTCAACGTAGCTTCTATGCTAAAAATGTAACTGATTTCCCTCCCGCTTCCCTCATTTTCTGCCTCAAACCTTTTCTAAGTGTTTAAATATCAATTTCGCCCTTCCGTCCTTTTATTTCTAATTTCAAATTAGAGTAAATGTTCTTAATATCAGCAATTGGAATTTTCCATAAATACTCTGCATCTTGGTTTTTCTTTTCGAGCAAAGGAAAAGATTTTCCCTCCCATCACAGCCTTCAGTGTGTCCCAGAAGATTACTGGTACTTCCTCCACTTCATTACATTCGACACCATCATTAACTCCCTATTATCTTAGGGTTATTAAATATGCTTGAATTCTGTTTGCACTGAAATGGCGGCGGTCCGACAGGTCAGGTGTTACATCACAGTTCCTGTGCTGAAGAGATGAAGAGAAGCAGCAGCGGAGGATCTCTTTGGGATCCACTCTGTTACTGCCTTCACTGTCTCAGAAGAGAACCATTTTGTTAAGAATGTATTTATTATTCTATTTTAACTTTGTAGTATGAGAATGAAGTTGCAGTACTGTATGACAAAGATTCATTTGGAATATTCTAGTAAGTACTGGCAAGATTTGATGAAAATGGTGGTAAACAGTAGGACAGGGTTTTGAGTTTTAAAAGAAAGTCAAACTGCTTAAACATTAAGACACATGTTTTGTGTTTGCAGGTTTCAATTAATTAAACCCATGACATTTTTAGACCACTCAATTAAACTTAAAACCAATAATTTCACCTCTAGACTTCTTTTTGTTACCTGAAGTCATGTTTCCACAGGACGGGTGGCGGTGTGATGTCACGGCTGTGAGGGTGATGTCATTGGTGTGAGAGATTGAAAAACGTTGCCAGATCAAAGTCAAGCAATAAGAACATTTATTTGTGGAAAGTTACAAACAACCTCTACCAGATTACACACGTGGTCATGTGACTTCACTCACACTTCCTATTTCCTGCTGCAGACTGGTGGTCACATGACAGCAGTCTGATCGTGTGACACGTCTGTGGTTAATACTTTAACTTAGAAGTAAAAAAGTGCAAAAACTCAAAGTTTAGGTAAAAAAACAAACACAATCTGAAAACTTTTTAAACATTTGACAGAAATAAGCTCAATGCGAGGAAAAACCTGTCGAGTTTGACTGACAGCTGCTCGGCGCTGATGACATCATCCATGACATAAGACAAAGACCTTTGACGAACATGTTTATGACCAACTCATCCAAATCACTACAGCACCATTCAGCACATCCGCCCTTTCAAAGTAAAAGACCTCCTCAGAAGGCCTCATGATGTGGAGCAAACCGGAAATCAAATTGAGGTCAGAGCCCTGAAGATGAGCTGCGTTGGTCCCACATGCTTCCTGTTGGCCGTTGCTGGTTTAAATCCCTGTGGTCAGCTCCGACCAGATCTGAGGTACGGACGGATAAAAACATACATCACATGTTCTAGTGTTTTACACTGAGTCCTCGTGGGGAAAAAACCCATGGGAGAACGAGGTGGGACATGAGATGTACCAGCAGGTCTTTCACCCGCCTCCCAGTTTACGCCGTCCCCAATAGGACATCTCAGCCCCCAGGGAACAAACCAGTGAACGTCAGGTGATTCGCTGCCGAGGGACGATGAGGAAACGCGATGTCTAAAGGTGAAAAATCAGGACGGGATACGATTATGACACAGTGGTGCGATGGCGAGAAGTCTCTGCCAATCAAACCAGGAAATGAACGCTAGCAGCTAGAGGATGTGTAACCCACCATCATTCGCTGGTTCGATGATGTCATCATGGCCGAGGCTGAATGAAACTCCTCCCTGCATCAATTCACATTCTGTGTCTGGCGCTGGTTTTCCTGTCACGTCCTGCTAAACGACCAGAGAGGGCGGACTGGGTCAGTTCCAGCACATCAGGTTCTGGAGTTAATCCCGATCATCACAGATGGCTCGGGTTGTTCCTCAGGGGGAGGAGCTGCAGTCCTCCTACCAGCAGAGGGCGCCTTGAGCTCCATTACAGAGGGGTTTAGAAAAGGCAGGTGCAGCACGCGGAGTTGGGCGCTCTCAGTGACGCTCAACAGTTTCATCCTGCTGCAGGTCACATGACCACCTCCCACCAGTCAAACTTTACTAACCACGACTCATCACCTCACATTATGTACCCAACATAGTGATGTCACTGTGACATCACCATTGGTCAGGGTGACAGTTCAAATCATCTATACGTTCTGCTTTTGACTCTGAAAAAATAAAAATAAATAAATAAGTTACCATGGAGACAGACGTCAGGTGACATGAGTCACATGACCACAAAATTCCAAACACAAAGGAAGTTTTGTTCCCCTTCTCTAATTGTTTTCTTTATTTTCTGGGAAATCTAACGATGAAATCGTTCCAGCCGTGACGCGTCATCATAATGACGCCACCGGCGGGACATTTCTGTTCCTCGCCGTCACTCTCACTCTCAGCAGATTATCTGACTCACAGTGACCTATAGGACGCCGTCTGGCTTCTCCTGCCTGGATAAATATTTTATTTTAATTTATTCAAATATTCACTGAGGCGCCGTCTCCAGGACAACAACGTCCTTACAACAGTGCACCGTTGATGGAGCGCGGACTTTTGCACCCCAGGCCAGGAGGCGGCACTATTACTGACTGTTGTCATGTGGCCCAAAGGTAAACCAGAGGCTACAGGTTCATGATAA
>VRLP01007158.1:0-23610 GCA_009660295.1 Lophius piscatorius | reverse complement strand
ATCACTATAAACATCACTATAAACACTATAAACATCACTATAAACACTATAAACATCACTATAAACATCACTATAAACATCACTATAAACATCACTATAAACACTTTAAACATCACTAAACATCACTATAAACACTGTAAACATCACTATAAACATCACTATAAACACTATAAACATCACTATAAACATCACTATAAACATCACTATAAACATCACTATAAACACTATAAACATTATAAACACTATAAACATCACTATAAACACTATAAACCTCACTATAAACATCACTATAAACACTATAAACATCACTATAAACACTATAAACATCACTAAACATCACTATAAACATCACTCTAAACATCACTATAAACATCACTATAAACATCACTATAAACATCACTATAAACACTATAAACATCACTATAAACACCATCGTGTTTGTATTGAGGTTTATAGTGTTTGTATTGATGTTCATAGTGTTTGTATTGATGTTCATAGTGTTTGTAGTGATGTTTATAGTGTTTATATTGCTGTTTATAGTGTTTATAGTGATGTTTATAGTGTTTGTATTGAGGTTTATAGTGTTTGTAGTGATGTTTATAGTGTTTAAACACGTGAACCATTCATAATGGATTCCGACACATTTTCAAAGAAATCTGATTTAAGAACAAAGTCAGAATTGAGCATGAAGACTGGCGGCGTGAAGTAAATCACACTCAGAGGTGAAAAATAGTCCAAAGCCGGTCTGGAGCACAGAACTCATTAAAGTTGTACGTCTTTGAAAGTGTTTTTGAGAGAGGATCTCCTCAAGGACGTTCTGTAGCTCCTGTGATTGGACCGGTCGTTCTTCATGTCCTCACGGGCCGTCAGGGGCGGAGCTCTGAATAATGCAGGGGGCGTTAACATATCCTCTTAATGGCCGGTGCAGCAGCGGCAGGAGGCTTGCATAGATCACATCCTAACTGCTGTTCTCTGACTGTGATTGGACCTCAGAACCTTAAAGCCGGCTTTCAGAGCCCACATCTCCCACCTCACAGTCCACAGCCACAGACAACCAGCGCTTTTAAATCATGCATGATAAGTGATGCAAAAGCAAATCCGGGGGAAAAAAACCCTTCTGTCTCTGACTGTTTTCAGTCGCTCAACAGTTTCTTATCCTGGTTCTGATTCTACTGGAGATCCAGTGATTACAGCCACAGACAGATTAATACTTCTATCCTGGCTGATCACTGCGAGGAGACCCTCATGTTTATCACGCCGCAATTTAATCTGAGTCTTCAGCACACTGTGGGGGAAAAAAAGAGTCCTGGGTGTTTTTAGCTTAGTAAAAAACATCTGCCAATAAAACAAGTAAGAAAGATTTTATCTTAAAAAGTAGCTTTTTGTTACCGTAAATGTAAAACTCTTCATCTCAGGGGGATTTTACTGATTCTGGGTTTTAAAATAGTAAAACTCTTTCAGATTTTAGACCATCGTCTGCTAGAAATAAGATCAGCTTGTAGATCTGTCTGTGGATCGGTCAGTAGATCAGTCTGTGGATCGGTCAATAGATCAGTCTGTTGATCAGTCTGTGGATCAGTCAGTAGATCAGTCTGTGGGTCAGTCTGTGGATCAGTCAGTAGATCAGTCTGTAGATCAGTCTGTGGATCGGTCAGTAGATCAGTCCGTAGATCTGTCAGTGGATCAGTCTGTGGATCTGTCAGTATATCAGTCAGTAGATCTGTCCGTAGATCAGTCTCTGGATCAGTCAGTAGATCAGTCCGTGGATCGGTCAGTAGATGTTGTGACCTTGATCTGGGCTGTAAACGTCCTCTGAGGGACTGAAGGAGTGAAGAAGAGTCCGGCGTTGATTTTCAGCCACTGACACGTTTTAATAAACAGCACAGACTCATCCTGAACGTCTGTCCCTCCTGTCTGTCCTTCAAGGATACAACAGATGTTGTCTCGTCGGCCACGACTGGGGCGGAACCGTGGCGTGGCTGTTTGCCATTCAATACCCGGAGATGGTGACGAAGCTCA
This sequence comes from Lophius piscatorius, assembly GCA_009660295.1. Lineage (NCBI taxonomy): Eukaryota > Metazoa > Chordata > Actinopteri > Lophiiformes > Lophiidae > Lophius > Lophius piscatorius. The sequence continues at coordinate 21,591 of VRLP01007158.1, read as the reverse complement.
TCGTCCTGAACTGTCCCCATCCGTCAGTCTTCTCAGGTATGAGGTCACAGACGCCGCTCCTCAAACAATCCCGTCTCCTTCATGCTCATTAGAGAGCCTCTGATTTGATTGTGGGATTATTACCATAATTATCATCATTACGCAGCGAGCATTGTTTCTTCAATTCCACGTTTGCATCCATCTGGAAAATCCGCTGCAGCTCCGGGGGGAAGATAACGAGGAGTTAATTACAGGAGGCCGATGTGAAGCTGTACAAGCAGAGAGGCCAAGCCCCGCCCACCACCCCGACAAACACGGCCTTCGATTACTGTCGAATGACCGAACCTCCCTTTTTCCCCGTCCTCCAGATTACGCCCTGCGTAACCCGAGCCAGCTGCTCAAGTCCAGCCATTTCTTCTTCTTCCAGCTGCCCCGCCTCCCGGAGCTCATGCTCTCCATCAACGACTTCAAGGTGGTCTGTTGTGTCAGTCTGTTGTGTGGGTCTGATCAGTTTCAAGGTCAAGTTCGTGTGTGTTCTCGCTTCTGTGTGCGTGTGTGTGTGTGCAGATGTGTGTGTATGTGTTTGCTTGGGTCTGTGTCCGAATGTGTGGGTGTACAAGTGTGTGTGTTTGTGTGTCTGTTTGCTCATGTGTTCGTGTGTCTGTACTTGGGTGTGTGCGTGTGTATGTGTGTTTGTGTACGTTTGTATGTGTGTGTGTGTGTGTTTGCATGTGTGTGCGTGTGCATGTCTGTGCAGGAGTGTCTGTTTGTGCGTGTTCATATGCGTGTGTGGGCATGTGTGTGTGTGGGCATGTATGTGTGTGTGGGCATGTACGTGTGTGTGGGCATGTGTGTGTGTGGGCATGTACGTGTGTGTGTGAGGGCACGTGTGTATGTGTTCATATGCGTGTGTGTGTGTGTGTGTGGGCACCCGTGTGTGTGTGGGTGCATGTGTGTGTGTGGGCATGTACGTGTGTGTGGGCATGTACGTGTGTGTGGGCATGTACGTGTGTGTGTGAGGGCACGTGTGTATGTGTTCATATGCGTGTGTGTGTGTGTGTGTGTGTGGGCACCCGTGTGTGTGTGGGTGCATGTGTGTGTGTGGGCATGTATGTGTGTGTGGGCTAGTGTGTGTGTGGGTGCATGTGTGTGTGTGGGCATGTATGTGTGTGTAGGCACGTGTGTGTGTGTGGCTGGGTGCATGTGTGTGCGTGTGGGCACGTGTGTGTGGGTGGGTGCATGTGTGTGTAGGCACGTGTGTGTGCGTGGGTGGGAGCATGTGTGGGCACGTGTGTGTGTGTGTGGGTGGGTGCATGTGTGTGTAGGCACGTGTGTGTGTGTTCACTACCATCTGAATGTATTTGGAGTGTTTACATCATTGTGACTAAAAATGCCTCCTATGACAGATGAGTTAGATAAAACATCCAGGATCAACTAAGTTTAAACTGGACATGGTTACATTTGTCAGAAGTAAAGACATAAACATCATTTATATATATTATATAAACTGTACCCGTCACATAGTCTCACGCCAGCGTTTGTTCTGTCTCTGCTGCAGGCTCTCAAGGCTCTGTTCACCAGCCGGAGCACAGGTGTTGGAAGGAAAGGCCGCTGGCTGACTGCGGAGGACTTGGAGGCCTACCTGTACGCACTCTCGCAGCCAGGAGCGCTGACGGGAGCCCTCAACTATTACAGGAACGTCTTCAGGTGGGAAAGAGTTCACTCGCTCAAATCTCTGCAGAGATTTAGAAAATATCCACGGTGGGCGAAACAATCCGGGCTTTAAATCCCTGAAAAGTCAGGATATCATGGCGTCCGCCAGAGATCCTTCAGGTCAACACCGTAACTCAAAAACTATTTCAGGGATCATTTTTAAATTGTATACACTTATAGACCTTAGTGTGAGGAAGAACTGGATGGATTTTTGTAAAAGCTCAGTTGCTTCTTTCAAGCACTAGGGGGATTTTCATCTCAATTCTTTTTTTCAGGCCATCATTTCTCAACTATTCACCAACTTTACTCGTATAGTTCACATTTTACCCACTAGGGGGTAATATGCGCTAATATTCTTCATTCATCTAATTTTCTAAACGAATATTGTTATTGCTCTTTGTTGTTTTTTGCTCAAATTTCACTTCCAAAAATAAATTCCCCACCTCTACTGTCAGACATCTGAAAGAGCGCAGCAGGAAACCCACCTCTCTCTCAAGACCACCCTTCTGAGCGTGGGTTCCGACCCTACATTCCTGACTAACCGGCCAAACGTGATGGGCTCAGATCAAAAAACATGCTTTGCTGACATGTGAGCGGCACATGCATGACCGACTGCGCCATCTGCTCCTTCTCTAGCGGCGTTACCTCAGAAGAGCTGTTATACATAGAAAAGAAAAACATCACTGACCCATGACCAATTACTCGCTCCACAAACACGCACAGCAGCATCGTCTGTCCGTCTTTCATATATACACTTTCTCTGTCCAGAGTGGTGAGGGGGCGGAGCCTATTTCTCCTGCAGTGGTTTTTAAAGCAAATTACCATATGGACTCTTCCTGGTCCTGGGAGTTCTGAATCAGTCGTTTCTGACACCTGTCGGTTCTGATGTAAACGTTCTAAATAAAATCTCTCTCATCTTAGCTTCCTCCCGCTGACCCAGACTCACGTCAGGTCTCCGGTGCTGCTCCTCTGGGGCGAGCGAGACGCCTTCTTGGAGCAGGAAATGGCCGAGGCGTGCCGCCTCTACATCCGGAACCACTTCCGTCTCAACATCATCTCCGGCGCCAGCCACTGGCTGCAGCAGGACCAGCCCGACATCGTCAACACCCTCATTTGGACCTTCCTCAAGGAGGGAGAGGGACGCAAAAGCTACAGGAACTAAATCCACCTTGAGGCCCCGCCTACAGCACACACCACACCCCCACCCTCTCACTACCCACACCTGGAATGTGCCTGCGATACCCAACAAACATCGTGATAATCAATCATTCTTTGTACACTCTCACTTTTCTTAAAGAGGTCATCGGTAGGAGTAGAAGAAGAAGTAGAAGAAGCACACCTCGCGGCGGCGGAGAAACGCCGGGCCGCGCCTTCGCCACATATATTTTGCACACGACATCCGCCTTAAAGTTTGTCCGTTGCAGCCGTACAGATGTGTGGCCACACCTCCCGCTGACTCGTATCGTGTGGTGCCTTTGAACCGTCGGTGTCCGTAGAAATGGGCTGTGAAGTCCTCCGCTACACTTCCTGTCTCACCCGGTCACGCGCCGCTTATTTAGGCCACTCCCACTCCCTCTTATCAGGTAGTCTCGTCTGAAGGAGTTTCTTTTTCATCTTTTTGTACATTTCTCGTTGGATGTAGAAAATGTGGTTATAGAACTGTGACGGTTGTGACGTTTTGTATCTATTCCTACGACACTGTATTTTGAATTTCACCGAGCCGGGGTCCGAACGCAGCCGAGCGGTCCCAGAGCGGCCCCAGGTGTTTGATGCCGACTCCAAACTGTCACTTGGGGCTGTGAGAGAAGATGAAGAGGCTCCAGGAATAGCGGCGGCTGAACTCTTACATTTAGCACACAGAGGAGATATTTTAGGTCTGCAAACAGTTTTATATTTTAAGCTCCTATTTATTCTGCCCTCAAGTGGTTGTACGCCAGCAGAAATGTTAAATCACCCTGACGGGTGGATCCATCGTTGCACACACACACACACACACACACACACACACACACATAGATAATATATTTAGACAACACAACAGATTAGAAACCAGAATAGAACATAAAGAACTATTTCTAACAAAAGTATCCCATATTTGTGGTCCAAATGGGCAAAACAGCCGCCAGACTTTGCCCTCATTGTTTGACATTCATAAAAGAGTCAATAAAAGATGTTTTAAGCATTAACAAACTAATTATTTGACCTCTGACCTTGTGATTATTGATATTGCATCAAATCTCCCTGCAGCAGATCTCATTATGCAGCCAGATTGGACCTCTTGTGATTCTGATTCTGGTTCAAAGGATGGCACTGATGCCTTAGGATAAGCATAATGTAGCCGGAGAAGACGATGACATCACTTCTATGCTGCCTTCAATGACAGTCGGAAATACTAAAATTAACAAAGAGGGAGTAGAAATTAATTTAGTTATTTCTAGATTACTAGAAATTACTAGATTAATTTGTGTTTTTATGCTATTTTATTGAAAAAATGACTATCACACACAGTAGAGATGATTCGGGACTCAGAGGGTCGAGTGGTCGTCGTACCGGAAGGACGTTAGCTCGGATCGCTAATCTTACCGTCAGCATTTAGGCATTTTTCTGGGTAAGATACTGAAACATAAACGGATCCCTAGAGACACAGACGTAGAAAAGTTCTGTTCTCATGAATGTTACTTATATTATTATTAATAATATTATTATTATCGTTATTATTTTTAATTCCCATTGTGTTACAGTTGCAGCAGTTGTAGAAGCAGAGGTTTGTTGTAACAATTTATATAATTTATTTATATTACCGATAACTTTTTTATTTAATGCCTTAACCCTTTACTTTTCGCATCAAGAAGAAATTATGGAAAATATATTTCTTTATATATATATATATATAAATTATTTACAATTTTGTATTTCAACAAAATAATTAATTTTAATTAGATTAGCTCAACGTTCAGGTAAGCGAGGTTTTAGATAACTATTTTACCCTTATTAGACTTTTTGGGTGATATCAAGTTACATAATTCTATTCATGAATCCCTCATATTCTTTAAAATGCCAAAGAATTCTACTTTCTCTGTAACCGTGGTCAATACCTCCTCCTTGGTGGTCCCTTTGATTTGTGGTGTCCCCCGGGGGACCATCTTAGGCCCCTTACTTTTTAGCATATACATGCTGCCACTGGGTCATTATAATCTCAAATTTTCCTTTATTTTTCACCTCCTACGTACTTCCATGCATAAAAAAAATACATTAGGCTTCTCAGCCATCTGAAAAAAAAAAAAAAAAAGTTCAGATCAATAAATAAATAACGATAAAATAGAGATAAATGGATAAAATAAATTAATAATCATAATGAAAGGCTGATATGTCACAATTACAAACAGACATTGATAAATTATTAAGTGTATTGTTGCAGTGGGATGAAATCCATGAGGTATATTTGTGTTTGCATTTATTTTTTAATCCATCAGCAGCCTCTATATTTGTGTTAATGAGTCCAACGGAGCACATCTGGACCGGACATGCATAATATAATATTAACATAATATTTTAATATAAATAAGTTATGAATAAGTTGGTACCTTAAAGTTTAGAGTAATGATTCGGTGGTATCACCATGACAAAATATAAACTGGAGCTTTTCTCCCTCCTGGCTTCACCACCAGGGGGCGTCTGTACAAATCCGTACATATTCACACTGGTGGTAAAAGTTCACTACTTTCCACTAACCAGTTCTCACGTCGCACATCTGCACTGGTAATATTGGAATGATCTCACGTAGTCGGAACATTTCCTGCAGCTAAGAGATCATGAAGAGATATGAACCCAGCAGGGTCTCTCAATCCTGTCACCTTTGACCCCCGTATGTGCCAACGAGTCCCTCTGATGACCACCAGCAAGTGATAGAATTAATAATGCCTGATCAATCTAAAGACTATATTGTAGCATTCTAGAAATAAAACTAAAAGGCTGGTTCAGTCAGCAAACCAAATAGATGGTTTTTCAATTTTTTGGCAGTAGTCCTATTTGCTGTCATATTTGTCTTTTTTTTTTTTAAAAGCCGACATTATTAAAAGCCAAATTATTGAAGAAAATGTGTGTAGGCTATGTACATTTCTGTAATAATGAAAATCTTTTTGCACAAAGTTTTAATGTCATTTTAATTTCTGAAAATCAAATGATATTCCTGAGGTTGACAGTTCAACCAACCGTAATAGTGTTTTTGGGGCTTTCATTCATTAAAAAAGGAACATTATAGCATTTTTTTCTGCTTTTGTTCTTTTCTGTCCATATTAAGTTTCAATAAATCTTCCATAAAATGATTCAAAATTAGAAGCATTGTACATTTATATAATTTTTTAATATTATAAAACATATTTTTTCATCATAAATTACTCAACCAGTCAAAATCTTAAAGAAAAAATATCAAGTCTGACTAAAATCATTTTAAATAATAATGATAAATCCAAGATTTAATATTTTAAAACGAACGTTTTGGATTTTTTCAGTGAAACATTATAAAAAATAAAGGCAATTTAAATCGAATACAAACTTTTAAACATCTCGGGATATCTGGGTATTCAGAAAATAAGACAGTGTGTGTTCCTTCTTTTTTCACGACGCCTGAAATCATCCTTAAACGCGCAACTTGCTTATGTCCACTACGCATGCGCAGCTACTTCCGGGTTGTCCGCACCTTGTCAGTTCAGTGAACCCAGCAGCCCCGGCGGTGGACGGCAGGTAGCAGGGATGTCAACAAAATCGGTCAGTGGGTCAGCCGGTAAATGAAGACAGTAGTCTAATGTTTTCTGTTTAACATATTAATGAGAGGCTGTGGACTGGCAGCGATATATGTGTGTATTTTCTTTCGAACAAGCCTTCAGGTTTTCAAGCAAGAATATGAAAACCAATTACTAACGTTCGGTTATGTTAGCTAGCGTTAGCATGCTAACTGCAGGAAAAAAAGGAGAATAATTTATTTTTTCAGCTTCAAAGTCAGACTATGTCCTAAAGAGAAACTGTTTATGATAGCACAGCTCTCCGAATGTGGTCGTTGTGTCTTCATTTAGGATAAAAACTCCTTATGAGGGAATGAGATGCATCTAGAAATATCGAGTAGTATTTTCATGTGCGGTAGCTAAAAGCTAATGGAAACAGGAAACGCATCACGTGATGTATTAATATCGTTTTAAAAATACACATAACATAAAAGTCACATAACATATGGGGAGTTGATGTCGGTTATTTCTTACTACCAGATTTAATTTTATTTGGCAAAACAGCGCCTCTCAGGTTCTGAGGTGGTAGAGTCACCTATGGGTGCTGGTGGAAGTGTCCAGGAACCGGGTGTATTTTCAGGAATAATCCAATTAAAGTATCCAAAGTAAACATACTAATTTTCAGTGAAATTCTCATGGTCTTCGTCACTTTGCTCCAGATCACATTTGAACCATGATCACCCACGAGGATCCCAGAGACTTCCAGGCCAAAGAGCGAAAGTACAAAGATCAGCTGAAGAGATGTTTGTCTTCGGCTTTGTCTGCAGACCTGCTGAGGTAAGACTAGAAGGTCTTTAACGGCTGAGTAAGCAATGCTGAATTATAGAATAGGTTTAGTGATGTGCTAGAACCAGAACTATCTAAGAGTGAACCTGGTTACTTTTTCTCCGATTGCCTCAGATGAATTGTTTTATTTCCACAGGTTGCTGCAGGAGGAGCTGGAGGCGGATGTTTTCCTGCGTGCCGGCTCGGCCTCACTAGGAGCCCACAGAGCCGTCCTGTTGGCCAGAGCTCCTCATGTTCTCCAGGGGCAAACGCTCACGGATCCCACCGTCATCCACCTGCCCGGCTACGAGCTGTCCGGCCTGAAAAAGTTCCTCAGGTGGGCATTGGGTCTGAGTTACTGCTGATCCTCAGACAGAGGCGTAAAGGGGCCCCCCCCGCTTTTCTCAGTTTATACATATTCAAAGTAACTTTGTTCTTGTAGCTTCTTATTTTTAAAACGAAGGAAATGTTATTCAATGTTCTTCACAGCTGACTGACAAACGGAGGAGAAGAGAAAAAAAAAGTAATGATAATAAAATACTACTAATAATAAAAAACTACCACTAATAATAAAATACTACTAATAATAAAATACTACCAATAATAATAAAATACTACTAATAATAAAATACTACCACTAATAATAAAATACTACCACTAATAATAAAATACTACTACTAATAAAATAATAATAATAATAAAGAATGATGATTATAACAGAATGATAAAGAGCTTGAATAAATAGATGTTAAAATGTTATTAGAGTAAAAGCACTAAAAAGGGAAATAGATAATGAAATAAAAGTAAATAAAAATGAATAATAAACAAAAATAAAATCATGATCAAAATAACAATAAAATCAAAACATATTATTAAAAATAAGTAAGTATTTTAGTTTAGGTTTAAAAATATCCGTTGGACGTTTGTTCCAGCGACTCAGAGCGGATCGGCTGAAAGCAGCATCAGCAGAAGCCTTTGGTTCTGGTTGGTGGGACCACCAGATGAAAGAAGAAGAGGATCAGAGAGGTGGTTCTGGTTCCTAAACTGTCATCACGTCTCTCAGATGTTCTGCTGCAATGCCATCAAGTGACTTAAAAACTAAAAGACGCTAAGACACAAAAACAAACTAAGAAAGAGAAACCAGGAGGAACCAGGAGGAACCAGGAGGAACCAGGAGGAACTAGGAGAAACCAGGAGAAACCAGGAGAAACCAGGAGAAACCAGGAGAAACCAGGAGGAACCAGGAGGAACCAGGAGGAAGGTCCATTGTTTTCTCCCAGCGCTAAATTCTCTTCATGATCTTGCACCTCCACGGCTGCCTGGCAGAGGGCGCTGAACACAATACCTTGGCGTCTGCAGTCAATAGATGCCGATATTAAATGTAAAACCACACTTCATTTTTTAATATTAATGAAAAATCAAACAAAGCATGAAAGTTTATAATCTGTTTCAATGTTTACAACCAACAGTTTTCATTGCAGCTCTGCTGGTCGGTACATAAGAGCCTCTGACTTCTGTCTCGTCAGCAGTTTATCATTGGGACTAGAAACTCAGTCATCCTTGTTTAGCTTCAGAACCAGGAAGTGTTAACGGAGGCTATGTTCTCACCCTAATCCGTCTGTTGGTCGTTTTGTAACAGGATTATTTAAAAACAACAGATTTGTTTTTATGAAACCTGGTGGGAGGACCGGTCCGGGGCTCATAAAGAACCGATTAGATGTAGTTTTTGATCCGGGCGGAGGTTTCTTCCCTAATGAACGCGGTTCTGGGCGCTGCTGTGACCATGACTAAGACGAGCTCGTTGAAAATAGAAGAGTGCGTGAAGAGCGAGCAACGACACGCCTGTTTTGAGGGAGCTCTGATGACGCGCCTTGTTTCAGATGGGGTCAGAACAAAAGTCCAGCAGAACTCGGTGCATCAAATGAGGTTTTAATTAAAAAAGAAAAAAGTGTGTGTGGCGGATTTTTCATTAACCTGTAAAGTCTTCCCGGCGCAGGAGGGCGTACACGGAGGAGCAGAGCGCCCGCCCGGCTGAGATAATCCCCGACGTGGAGCGCTCCGGGCCAGAAAGAACGCTTCACGGTTCTGCTCACTCAGGTAAACACAACAACACGCAGGGTTCATCCAAGGTCATGTGACCCTTCAGCTGCCCTCTTCCTCCTGTCGTGTCATCTCAGCCGTAATCCACTTAAGAGCTAATCTGGTTTGGATGCCTGTTGTGGCGGTGAACTCCGGCCCGCCTGGACTGCAGATAAACGGACTTTTAGCCGTGTTCTGACAAACATCTCGTGGTTTACTGAATCTTTAGACAAGCCGTTTAATGATTTTTTTCCCCAGCTCCCATCTTCTCTTCATCATTCCCTCCCTCCTGTTCTTCATCGTCATCCATGTCCATCTCGCTCCAGGAGCCGCTGTAGAGACGGCGTCGGGCCTCGGAGCAGACCTGCTGGATCTGTACCAGAGGGGAGAGCAGTGTGACATCACCATCCAGGTGGTGGACCAGTGCTTCTCCTGCCACAGGTATCAGGTCCACGTTCTCACCTCTCACAGGTATCAGGTCCACGTTCTCGCCTCTCAGTCTCACACCGCCGGAATCCCAGAGGGGAAAAAATGCTGCGTCATCATTGACGGCATGCTGGGCGAATTTACTCGATATAAACAGGCGATGTCACACCGCTGCTGCTGACGCTCGCCAGAGGTGGTACAGAGACTGGTACCCATGGCGACAGGTGCTCCAGCCATGTGCCAGTGAAAACTGCTTTTATCTCCCCAACGTATGAACCAGTCAGAAGCTGTCGTCTTCAGCAGTGAGGGTCTATCCCTGAAAAGCCCCCAATCCTCTGCGTTGTACCATCAATCCACCTGATTGAACTCCTCACATTAAACCTGACTCATCAATAATCTCAAACAGTCCTTATTGACTCAAAATGACTATTTCTATGATGTCAGCAGTCTGTTCTAGGATCAGATCCCACAGTGACTCAGTGATGAAGATAAATACAGATAACTAGATTTTCTGAGCTCAGGAATAAAACGACAGATTTCATTGAGTCGATTTATAGGAGATACATTTTAACTGGACTTTCTGGTCTGTTTGCTGTAAAAAAGGTTCCCTAGTGAGTAAAATAAGAACATTTAGCGTTAAATATGAAGTATGTTTGGACTAAATCAGAACCAACTGTTGGGAAGGAATGTCTGACAAACGGTTTTTTTTCATAAAGAGCTCCCCCTAGTGCGTCAAATCGGAATCATTATAATAAAATATGATCTACAAACTATAGATTTGATTCATTAGCACCAAATTTGGACCAACGGTTGAGAAAGTATGGGCCCAAAACCTTTGGAGATAAAAGGCAAAGACGACTCCAGAGTGTCGCCGATGTATTAAGGATATAATAAAATAGACGAGGAAGTTCTGATCCAGAAGAACGCCACCGTCCCGTAACGGAGCTAATCGGGTTTTTTTACTCGTGTGACGGCTCAAGGTGGAACGAGAGGTGATCAAAAACAACAGGCAGGCCGGCGGGATGGGATATAGAACATCAAAGCGGTGGTTCTGACATGCAGCTCTCTTCTTCATCGGGTTTCCAGGGCCGTCCTGTGCGCCCGGTCCCAGTACTTCCGGGCCATGCTGAGCGACAGCTGGATGGAGAGCTCCAGACAGCGGATCACTCTGCAAGGGTAAGGCCAGCGCACCGGTGTCACACCGTAACAGGCTCCACCCCCCCGGTCCAACAATCACACGTTTCATTCCTGAACAGTACGCCTGAATTACTGCGTGACCCATCAATTATTCATGGCGCCGCCACAGATGTGGCTCTGTACCGACTGAGGCTTCGCTCGAGAGGCCGTCGCCCACTGCCAGTGGATCTCAGCCCGGCTCGCCCAGATTCCTTCTGGGTGACGTCGTGAGGATCCTTCTAGGAACCACGTGAAAATATCCTCGTCCGGCGGAGAAGCCCCCGCCGCCGTATCGGACCATTCATCACCTTCAGTCTGCCTGCAGAGCGCCAGAGAGACGCCCAGCCCACTTTTCACCGCCGGGCCGAGACGCATCACCCGCCTTAGCGTTAATGTTCTGATTGTTGTGAGGGTAACGGAGGATGATGTCGCTGTCAGAATGGAGCGCGGCGGGGGAAGTTTGTGACGTGGCCCGCGGCCGAGCGCCGCTTGATAGATAAAACCTTCTGTGTGTGTGTGTGTGTGTGTGTGTGTGTGTGTGTGTGTGTGTGTGTGTGTGTGTGTAAAAATACAAGGCTGTGTTTTAAAACAATGCGACTAAAGAGTTTCTTCGTCTGGACTCTTTCAGTTTGGGGCCGGACGAGATGGAAGTCCTGCTCCAGTTCATGTACGGGGCCATACTGGATCTTCCTCCTGGAGCCAACGCCAGGTAGTGGATGTGAACAGAGTGTTGGACCTCCTGCTGGTCCTTTCTGTTTCTGTGTCGGACCTTCAAACAAAGTTTAACATTAAACTTTCTGCATGAACACAAAACGCAAGTTTCAGATGATACTTGTATTTAATAAGGAATAAAAGATATTCCGATTCTTCCATCAGCAGCGTGAAAATCAACCTTCACCCCTGAACCTGAATATCTAGATGTTCTTTTCACGGCTGTGTTTTAATTGTGTGTGCGTGCGCTTGTCACTTTGTCGTTGATTTTGTTCTGGTGAATGTCTCCCTCTTCCTCGTGTTCCTTTCCCTAAATTGTTTCTGAGACTGGGTTTCAGCTCATTTGGTCTCCGCCTTAGTTTTTGGACTCATGTGTTTTTCACTTTTTCTGTATTTTTTAATCCTTGCATGGATTCTCGTTTTTTTAGGAACATAATTATTTGCTTTCTTAAAATACCGACATCCTGCGTAAAACATCCGTCAAATCGATACTCAGAAAACTGATCTCCAAACTGGATCGGTCGGGGCCCGGTTTCACAAATACAGTCACTGGTACTGTTGGCCAGCAGGGTACCGGCCGTCGTCTCGATGGAAACAGATGATCCGCTCTGGACTCAGCTCTGCTCTGGGCGGCTCAGGTCCAGCTGGAACCAGTTCTTAATAAACGGAACCAGGAGGTGATTGATATGGTTTTCACAGAAGTCCTTTCCCTCCCTCTCCACAGTCAGGTGGTGCTGGCAGCAGACATGTTGGGTTTGGAGGGGCTGAAAGACGTGGTGGAGATGGTTCTGACCAGAGACTACTGCCGCTTCTTCCCCAAGGTCGGGAGAACCTGAGTATACTCAGAAGACGCGGTTTATTATTTGATTTAATCCTTTTTCTTACATCTTTAAGACTAGAAGTCCTCCATAACATCTTTTTTCTTTCATATGGTATTATTATTATTATTAGTATTATTATTGTAATTATTGTAAACAGAGCCTGAACAGCACCAATCATTCATCATGAACTATCACATTAGAATTTATTCCTGTACTTCATATTTTACTCACTAGGGGGAGTTTTTTTGAAAATCTTCTGAAAATCACTGTTTTTCGACATAACTTCTCTATAAGAACCTTAAAGCTCCTGTTTTGTTTGTTTTTCTTTTCAGACGAGCGACGGGGTCCAAGGAACCGTCCTCGCGTGTCTGTCGCTCACGCACGCCTTAGGCCTTCAGAACCTCCACATGCTGTGCAAGAGGTGAGTGTCGGTCGCTCTCGCTATGAAAAAAGGGAACGTGTCTGTAATTATCGGGTAAAGTCAAAACTCTAAATGTTCCCACATTTGACCTTAAACGTCACATTCAAGTCGTCGCCGTTCTTGCCGGTGCAGGCTGCATCATGTCGCCAGGTAACCAGCATGATAAATATCTCGCAAATAAAGCAGAAAACTCGAAGCTTGCTATTTGTAACGCCATTAAATACAACCCCGAAGTCGTTCAGTACAACAAACTTAATCACCCCGAGGAACATAGCAAGTTTCCAAACGCTAACGTTAGCGGAGCGGCTAAATCTAGTGACAGCCTAGAGCCAGCAGTTAGCCCTGACTCCCTGAACGAAGACGACATAGAACATATAACAGACAGAACGAGGCTCACAAAGTTTTATCTTCACTTGGAAATGTCACACAGTTGTTTTAAGAGAATTCCCCAGGCGTTGTGTATGAGGTCAGAACACATACACAACGCCTACCAGCGTTACTTCCACTGCAATCCTTCAAAATAAGAGCCCTTAAAATACATTACACATAAAGGTATTTTAAAAAATGCCATTCGGCCAGTAAAACCTTATGAACACTCCGAACATGCTGAACCAGTTTCACGTTGAGTTGTCGGTTTCTGGTGCTGTGCGCTCCGTTTCACCGCACACTGAAGTGGACATGAAAGACGTGAGAATGTAGGCCGGGAGAGAGAGTGTGTGTGTGTGTGTGTGTGTGTGTGTTATTCCGATGAGTCACGCACGTGTGACGGTTGTTGAGATGCATTACTGACCTCATTGTCTCATCCTGTCGTTCCCTTGAGCAAACGCTCTGCTGATCTCTGCCTTCAGCCTCGAACATGACCTCATCTTCCTCTTTTTTTTTTTTACAGGTGGGTCGCTGATCATTTTGTGAAGTCTTGGTGCGACAGAAAGTTTTCCCTCCTGTCCCCTGAGCTCCACGGAGCCTGTCTCAGCGCCGTAACGGACACCATGGTGAGATCCTCCCTCACGCAGATGAGGACACAGATGTTATCATCCACATGGTTGTTTTCCACAGGAAGTAATTATTATCTAATCACAGATGGCCTTTATTTAATTGTCAGTTATTAAAGACGGACTAATTCAGGAGTATGATGTGGATGTGGACAGATGGGGAGGGACCCCGCCTTTAATTGATAATCGAATCCTGCGTCTGTCTCTCATCACTACTGAGGAAGTGATGCGAGTAAAGCAGAACAAATGTAGTCCTGGACCAGAACCACTTCATTGTGGAGAGCCCCTCATTAATCAGTAGGTTGTGGGTAGGAGTCGGGGTTTGTTTTAAAAAAAAAAAAATATATATATATATATTTTTTTTAATTTTGGAATAAAAATTTGATTAAAACAAAGTATTTAATAAAAATTCGATTTCTTTTTTTTTTTTTTTTTTTTTAATTTAATTAAAATTTGATTCAAAAAAATTATTGGATAAACTTGAATTTATGTTTTTTTTAAATATTTCTTTCTTTTTTAAATTTACTGAAAAAAGGATTAAAATATTTTTTTTACTTTTTTTTTTTTTCCCCATTCTTTATTTAGATTTATTTATTTATTCTTTAAATTTATTTGAAAATATATATATATATTTTTTTTTTGTTTAAATAATTTTTATTTATTTATTTTTTTGTCTTAATAATAAATAATAAAAGTCCACCATGTGAAAAGGAACTTTTCACATGGTGGAGCGAGTTAATTTGGTTTAACTCGCTCCACCATGGTTTCATTTTGTGTCCTCACCTGGACAGCATTACTGTAGCTGACAGATGTTTCCGTACAGACGGTGCAGAACGCGGTGACCATCCTCTGTGGCGCCGAGCAGTTGATTGGCAGCCTGCCAGAGGTCAAGTGGGCCCAGCAGGTGAAGAGCCTCTCCACAGCGCTGCAGCAGCAGAGCCTCAGCGTCATCGTCCAGCATCTCCCCCAAGTCATCCGCACTCAGGCCTTCCAGGACCTCTGCAGGGTAAGAAGGGGGAGGGGCTAACCCCTCAGTCTATAAAACTTTATTTGTGCAACGCCTTACAAGTAATTCAAGGAGCTTTACGAGTGAAAGACCAAAAATAGGAAGTTAAACTGGATTTATACACAATCTAAAGGCCCGAAAACTGACATTGAAGATAGGTACTCAGGATAACGGAAGATAAATATTTAAAGATGACTAAAGAAGCGGAAAACCGTCATGGTGGCAGATTTTACTCATGGCCAAAAAGCGATCGTTTTCTCGAGATGACGACTTGGTTATTCATTGTCGCCATGAAACAACGCCACCGTTTTCTGGTGTAAATGAGAAAACAAAAGGTAATCTACTGTTATTTCTTTAATGTTCATCTGAGACCTGGAGTCTCATCGCTGCAGCAACTCATGTAGAAGAAAACGGCAGGTCGAAGAGTTTCCATTGTTGATAAAACATCAGATTCTACTTTACTCAGAGATTAACACTGGCAGAAAATTGATTTCGTAGCTGGAGCTGTAATTACCGGCACGATCGCGTCACCACGGCAACGAGGGACATTAATATATGCACCATTCTTATGGTGGGTTGAAGTTTTCTTCAGAAAGTATAACACACCTTGTGTTCTGGGGTGTCGTGAAGGTCAAGGTCATTATTAGGTTCATTCGTTGACTTCATTCGTCGTGCCTCTCGTATTTTTAGTTTCAGTGGACCACTTTTTCATTTTCTCATTAATGCGATAAAGCGGTCGCGATCATTGACCTGTTATCTCGAAAAAACAGCCCGAAATGAATGTCCGCCACCGCCGCTGCTCTCGACTCCCTTAGACGGACATAAATAACGGCGGTTTGGATAAATGAGCATCGGTAGCATTAGATGTGTTTACGATGACGTGAAACACGCGGCAGGGGTTTCAGTGTCGGCTGAATGTGATCACAGAGGGAAGCGTTGACCCGAGAGCCCGCCCTGTTGAAGAAGCTGTGTTCGGCCGTCAGTGACGGGGTGACCGTGGACAACTGTTGTCGTCTTTTCGCCGCTGTGCAACCGCTGTGTGACGAGGCAGAGGACTCGCTGCTGGAGCAGGGAAAACCAGGACAGGAGGAGGTGAGACGAAGCAGTTCTCTCTAACAGTTTGGTTGTACTTGTACCGAATGTTTGGGTTGTGTTTGTGGTTTAAAGGGAGAATGTACGATTATTAACCAGCGTTGTATCAGTGGATAGTACGTACAAGTGGATAATGTTAGAAGTCTCGGTTTATTGAACAGTAAGTGTAAGTGTCATCCCCGACACCAACTGTGTATTCCCTAAAAAGGTAATGGGTATTAATGGCCAAAGAAACTTTTATTTGCATAAAACCTCTCCTATTGATTGAAAAATGAGAAAATAGGATAATTACGTAAAAAACAACAATTCCGAGCCCATTGTGGCGGTTCATCTCAGGTACATTTGGACCAAATCTGACCAAGTAGAGGAAGTGATGTCTGATAAACAGTATCTTTTGTTAAAAATAATAATAATATATGAGATATAATAAAATGCTCCCCCTAGTGAGTAATATACGATCTGTTGGAGTAAAATATCATATAGAAGATCCACAAAATGATTCATATGCACAATTATTGCTAATTTGGACCAAGGGTTAAGAGGTTATGGCCCTGATACTTTTGGGGGAGCTACTGTATAGCTCCCCCCTAGTGTCAGAGTTATACAGTATAATTAACTTTCCTCAAATCGATGCAGTTCTTCCTCACACTGAGGTCTCCGTGGGTATAACATTATAAAATGCTCCATGACATTGTTTTTGAGTTGATGCGCTAACATGACGGATCTGTGGAAGCGGACCAACATTCTATTATATCCCAGACTTTCCGGGGACAAAGTTGGTTCTCTTGTCTTTGACTTGAGTCACCTTGACCTCTAGTCAACTTTCCCATTGGGGTGATGGCAGCCCTTCCTGCTGAGCTAAAGCCGCCCGTAGAACTCGTTGCCTACATCTTAGCGCTCTATCCAGGCTTTGAAATGCGTTCTATTCCCTCTTAAATATTTAAAATCCTACTCTCCATACATCTATATTTACTACCAGCGTTCCTCTCTTCCTACATGATGTCATCATTTGTGAAGCCCTGTCCCACCCGTGTCCTTGTGCAAATGCTAGGATCCACCATTGTGATGTCATAACCATTCTACAGTTCAAAAACTCCTCAGATCACCTTTGACCGCAGGACAAACCCCAGCCGCTAACTACAGACTGTCACAGTTTGAGGAGCGTTTGACCTTTAACCCCTTTGCTTGTTGAGTAACAGATAGGTTCACCTTCACATAATTTCACATTATCCATCTCCAGCCTCCACTTCTCTTTCGCTAATAGTCGCTGTGTTTAGATTGGTAAACGATGCGAATGAAGTGTAATCCTGACTCCAGTGCCGGTGAGGGGATCCACTCCACGTATTATAGATTACCGGTGCGTCTTGTGAGCAGGCAGGTTTAATCTGTAGGGATGACTTGAAGGGGAAGGTGAACCGGCTGCACAATTAAAAGCATATAGTGAAGGCCGTACAGTAGGGGAGAATGGATTAGGCTGAGGGGATGACGTGTGCCAGCGGCCTTCACTAATCTGTGTCTGTGTGTGTGAGTGAAGTGTGTGTACTGTGTGTGTAGTGTGTGTGTTATTGTAGCAGAGGAGGTTGGGCTTGCTGCTCCTCCCCACCTTCCCGGCCTTGTTTTTATACTCAGGCGTGGAAGCAGCGGTATGGGCATCAGCCTCTGACATCACTGCCGTCGCTTTAGGGCGCTGGAGTGGATGGCGGGGGGGAGGGAGGGGCTGAGACAGGGAGGAGGGAGGGGTGTTTGTTGCCATGGCGAAAGAGGTTCTTCAAGCAGCTGCTGATTTGCTTGTGCTGTAGCGCACCCCCTCTCCATTCTTCTCCTCCTCTCTCTCTCCTCTGTTCGCGGCAGCCATTCAGACGGGAGTTCTCCACGCTGCGCGCTCGGCTGTGGACGTTCCTGCTCCAGAGCTTCTACGCCGTCCGCCACACGCCAGGATGGGAGACCCTGTCTCCCAAACACAGAGAGAAGATTCTCACAGGTAAGGGAGGATGTCCTCCACATTCACACCGCGGCGCGTCTGCATCTGTTGGTTTTTTTTTTATCTCCCTGACCGGGCCGGGTGCTGAAGCATTGACGCGTTCGCTGTCGGATGATTTAGTGGTTTTTCCGCGCAGCGTTCCCAGACCACCATGTTTCCCACCATTGCGGCTGAAGATCTCTGCTGCAAAGGTTCTGCCTTAGACTTTAACACGCTGAATGTGCCAGACGTGTCACGCTTCACACGTGTGGGAATGAAAGGCAGTTCCTGTCAGCATCTACGGATGAGACGCAGTTTCCTCATTCTTCAGCTGCTCGTATAAATAAACGCACTGTATGAATAATGCATGGTGCTGCTCTCAGTGTGTGACCCATTACAGGTCCACTCCTTGCAACCAGAACTATAATAATGGTTGTGCTTCATGGCCGAGCCACGGATCCATTGATTTAATGTTTGTTTGTTCCTACGTTCAGAGCAGCTCAGCGTGAACGCAGGGAGGGAATGAATACCTGTGAATGAAAGAACCGCGTCCTGTTGGGGGAAAAAATATGTTGCAGCTCTTTTCATCTGCCTCAGTCTTCATTCCAGGAACAACACCAACTGACTTACTGATGATTTTTTGATTTTTTTCCTCTTTCCTCAGATGCTATTGACAAGGGGGACAATCGAAGACTCGGTAAAAAGCCTGTATTGACCAGCTCAAAGGTAAGAGCATCATCCAGGCGCCCATCCATATTTGTTGTACGGATTGAGTTTCCATCAGAACTCTGAGCTTAGGAGGCTGCTTGAGCGCTCGTGATGTTTGTGTCGTGGTCATATTTCACACATGCCCCACCCTCACAACAGAGAGATCCAGTATAAAATGAGCTGCAGGGCTCATAAGCTGATGTAGCGCTCAGATAAGCCCGGCTGAAGGGATCCAGACAAGAACCGCCGGATCGTTAAAAGCAGCGGCGCTCCCACAGATTTCTCAGGAAGCAGTTTGATGCAAGAACTTAGCCGGCTCATCGCATTTGTGTGTCCACGGGTGCTAAAAGGCCAATCTAAGTCTACAGTTTTATCCGTTGCTCTTCTAAAACAACCTTTATCTCTCCTCTAACGTCTGCTGCAACGAGCCGGAGACAGGAAGCTTGTTTAAACTTTTAACAACGACCTTCCGTTTAGCCTCCGTGTTCAGTCACATGGATGCGCCTCATGACGGTCAACAAGCACGAGCTGCAGGCCCTGAAACGGATCCTCGGCTTTTTTCACCTCGAAAACACGAGGCCCACAAACTGTCATAGCTGTGAGGCCAAAATAATCCCTAGAAGAACAACCAGCCTAATCAGAGACTAAAAAAGATAATCGCCCTAAAGAACATACCGATGTCTCCAGATACTAAAGTTAGTAAGAGAACAAAACCAGTGACGCGCTTTCTGTACGCACATGACGTCAACAACAACAAAAAAAAAACTACATTGTTGGTTAGTATTTGTGTTATTGTCATTGGACTGATGCTACTACTTGGTGTATTGGACCAAAAAGACAAATAAATCATAAATCTCAGTTATTTTTATGGCAATTATTCAAGAATGACCTCACAGTTTCATCACTAACGCGGTCATTCTGTGTTTTTCTGCAGCCGAGGGCCATAAAATGTCTTCCTCCTGCCCGTGATAGTCCCCCCCTGCTCAGGACCACCAAGACGCTGCCTGCAAACACAAGCACCTCGTCCCGCGGTGCAGAACCGGCCATGAAGACTGACGGACTGGGGACCGCTAACAAAGCGGGAGACGGCAACGCGCCCAAGGCCAAGAATGTAAAGAAGCCTGGTAGCATAGCAGCAAAAGCGAAGGCTGCACCACCAGCCGCCGCACCGGTTGTAAACGGCACGGGAGCCGCGGGCGTACGGCGGGATACGCCCGGCGCCAATGGCCCAAGAAGTTCTCACGGGGCCAGAGAGCAGGAGAGGAAGCCCAATCCAGGAGCGCGGCCCAAATCGTCCCCCGTGAGCTGCTCCTCTACGAGCCAGGCGGCGAGCCTGAAGGCTCCGAGGAATCCAGTAGGAAAGCCCGACGGCGCCACCAGAGCTCAGCCCAGCACTTCATCCACATCGGGCAGCATCTCGCCGGAGAACAGCGCCGGCAGCCCTCGCCACGACACAAACTCCATCCCAGGTTTAATGACTTCTTTAACGTCTCTCCACTCTGACTGTCAGAATGTAGGGCATCGGTGCTGTGCAGCGGCTCCAGGCCCGACGCGGCCTCAGGAATATGAACGATCCTGCAGATTAATTAGCATGAAGCCCGGGGGTGCGATGGCCGAGGGGGATTATGGGAAGGCAAGAGCAGCGTCACGATCAATGATTTATGATATGCTGATTTATCGTCGAGCAGAGTTCAGGAGGCCGTCCTCAGTGGCCCGCTAGCATGACTGTTTGACCTCAGAGGGGGGTCCGAACCCTCTGCAGCTGTCACAAAGACGGCTGTGACTGATCACTCTCAGCGTTTGTTGTGAGGGTGGGGTCCAAAGCGCCCGCGGGTCTCAGCTGTCTGCCCTGCTGGTGCAGACGCACCATGTGTTCCTCAACCCCACCCTGAAAGTGAATGTCTGCGGTGTCGGTGCTGTGATTGTTTTGGACCCTCTTCCCCCGGTGAAAGGTTGTGTTTAAATGTCTTTCAGGTGCAAAGCCCAAACCTTTGGCTAAAGCGATGAAACCTCTGACCAAACCTCTGCAGAGATCTGAAAGTGCGAAGACCAGCAGGTGAGCTGTGCTCTGAGGGTCCTGGTGTTCATCGCCTCTCTTCTGTCTGTGCCCTGAACGTTTCCCTCCAGGGACGTTTAATATCCTGAACACAGATTCTGGGATGGATCAATTACATTTTTTTATACCAAGAATATTAGTGTCTGTTATAAGTCTGTCCTTCATCACCCCAAGTACCGGAGGGCAGAGGAAGAGGTTGTAGTAGACTAGAATAAAATAGTTAACCAGTTTTATTTTGCATAAATGATCTGTAACTTTCATCACAAAATGGCGAGCAGGCACAAAGTGGTCCAAACAGGCCCGGTCCCGCCCACTTTCCTAAAACACATATATTTGTATTATACAACCTATATCTTTGACTTCTGATCTTATTAAGTTGAGTCCTTGTTGAATAGGGTTAGGGTTAGGCATCAATTTATAATAAGCCTTAATTAACCTCATTCGTAACATAAAACAAATGTTTTTCTGTAAAACCTCTAGTAAATCCTGAGGTTAAAGGTCACTGAAGAATATTTCCAGTCCTGTTTTATGTTTGTATCTTCACCTGTGTGAGCAGGAACTCTGAAGTGGTGAACAGGTACTTCATCATGATGAAGACCAGAGAACACAGCAATGAGGAGCAAAGAAAAGTTGTAGAGCTGCACAAATCTGACAATGGAGACAAGACCATCTCTCAGCAGTTCAAAATGTCAGTTTGAACAGTTAGATCAATAATGAAGAAGTTTAAAGAGACTGGAGATGTTAGACATCAACCTGGAAGAGGACGTGTCTGCAAACTGACCCACACACTTTGAGGAGGATTGTTGGATTGGCTAAAGACTTTCCTAGGTTTACAGCTAGGGAGGTCAGAGGTCAGTTGAATCTCAGGGTCTCAGAAAGTCTCCCTAACCACCATCAGAAGGCGC
>VRLP01007157.1:0-23614 GCA_009660295.1 Lophius piscatorius | reverse complement strand
TAGAAAGGAGACATCAGAGGGACAGTCCAGGTGAGACGTCCTGGAGACAAAGTCAGAGAGGACAGACTGAGATGGTTCTGACCCGTGAAGAAGAGGAGGGATAGTGGGTCTACTGGTAGAAGGATGCTGGAGGTGGAGCTGCAGGCAGGAGGAGAAGGGGAGGAGCCAAGAGGAGGTTTTTAATGAACCTTTTAGTTCAGGTTTTCATTCTTCTGAACATCTTTAGGTGTTGAACCGCTGGATCAGAACAAGCAACTTGAATTTGTCAACTTTGGAGTTTAAAGCCGGAGTCATTGGTCCTTTGAGGGAATAGTTGGTGGAATCCTCCTCCTGAGCAGAAGTCGACTCGCTTTGGCATCTTTCCTCCAGAAACCCATAAAACCTTCCTTCAGTCCGTTTCCTTTAGGCTTCTTCTGGTTCTGGGAGAATCTGTGTTACTCTGAAGCTCTTTCCTGGTCCCCAGCGGTCCTCCCCGCCTCCTCACCATCTCACCTCTCTCTCTCCCTGCAGCTCGAGCATGGACCCGGCTGTACGCGGGAAACACTGAAGTATAGAGGAAGAGAGACGAGGCGTCTGAATGTGATCCACAAAATGTACTTCTGTCAACGTTTGAATTTAAAGGACACAAAAAAAAAGATTATCAGTCCAAATCTATCTGAAAGAAATGACAAGATTTACTGCTGCAGACCTCTGGGTGACTTATTCTCCTCTAAAATACGCGTTAAATGTGTGTTAACTACCCCCCCTCTGTGTTGCTCTTTAAATGCACGGACAGAGAATGACGACCCCCCCCCCCCCCCCCCCCCCCCCCCCCCCCCCCCCCCCCCCCGACCCCCCAACTACAGTCTTAAGATCATAAAACATGTTGTCCTGAACTAGACACCTACTGGTACGTTTGGAAAAAGCCTACATTAAAGCTGTTCTTCTTTTAACACATGCATATTTGTCAACACGTCTGTACGTCTCCTGGAGAAGCAGGACCTCTTGTCCTTTCTCTCCCCCCCCCCCCCCCCCCGAGTCCAAAATACCATCTAAACAAAGACTCTTCACTTTAGGGAAGACGAGGAGGGGTTGGAGAGGCAGCCCGTGGGATTCACTCCTGTGTGTGTGTGTGTTTGTACGTGTCTGTATGAATGTGTGTGCGTGTACATGTGTGTGTGTCTGTACCTGTGTATGTAATGTGTGTGTTTATGCATGTGTATGTGATGTGTGTATGTAGATAAATGTGTCCGTGTGTGTAGGTACATGTGTGTGTGAGTGTGGCTGTATGTGTGTGTGTGACGCGTGTGTTTGTGTGTACGTAATATTTGTGTGTGTAGGTGTGTGTGTGTGGGGGGGTACGTGTGTGTGTGTATGTAGGTGTGTGTATGTACGTAGGTGTGTGTATGTACGTAGGTGTGTGTAGGTACATGTGTGTGTAGGTACGTGTGTGTGTGTGTGCCCACCAACACATCTCAACACTGACTATTAACCCGATGATGTCATCCTGCATCACATCAGTACCGAGCGCAGAGAGGAAGCTCCTCCCCCCCAGAGTAAAATCAGCTTCTCTGTTAACTTTTAAGGAGCAGACCTCCAGGCCGTTTCATCCACAACAAAGATGTTTGGTTTTTACTGGAGAATAAACTTCATATCATGAAAAGAAGCTAAATTTGTTTTTTAAATCCTCTGTTTACGTTTTAAATGCATCCAAGGAAGGTTCCAGATTAAAGTTAACCCCGCCCTCATTTTGACAATCCGATCTTTGGTCGCTTCAGGTCCTGCAGCATTCTGCGGTTCTGATGACGCGTCTTAAACCTTCCCACACGTCTGGCTCAGAATCTTCTAGAATTGGCGATGTTGGGCTCAGCCGTTCATTCAGACGGGTCAGCTGATGAGAAGGAGCCGCTCGCTGCAGCAGATGATTCAAACGTTCTTCCTGAGGCCGAAGGATGTTTTTGGTTTTATTTCATCAGAAGAATAGTCCAGTTGATATGGGGTCGGTTCCCTCCAGGGTGTCATGGGTCCAGTTCCTCTCTGGGTCTGTAAAGGGAAAGTTGTGGATGGCGGCGCTGGTCCTGATTTGTTCTGGCCTGCTTTTATTCTCTGTCTGTGATGATTCCTCTGATTCGGTCCGGTCCGGTCCGGTGGCAGACGGCGTCTCTGCTGCTGCTCTTATTTTATTGGTTCAACAGAAATTGTGCCCATTAGAATCACGTCAGAGTCCAGTTTGGGATTTGACTCGTACTAAAGTCTTTGTGTCGGTGGGATGTTGAAAGGCCCTTCACCCCGTGACCCACAACTCCTCCTCCTCCTCCTCCTCGTCCTCACCCCGCTATTCCCGCGTGGCTTCTCTAAGGGGGAGCATCAAACTACAGCAGCTGATCTCTTCTTGACATGTGTTCCAGTACCAGGCTCGGTGTTGCTTATATTTGTGTCCCCTCTCCTCCCAGAACGATTAAATACTACATTTCCTCGGACTGGAGGAGGGGGGGCGGCTTAAAACCTGGTTAAGTTATTCTTCCCTGGGGGGCGGAGGGGATTGACGTCCACCTGAACCGAGAAGCAGTCGTTCTTGGAGAGTTCACACTGATTGAAGCCGCTCCCCATGTGTTCAAAAATAAAAAGTAGAGTTCTGTCGGTAATTTCAGTCCATTTGAAAACTACTCTGTAAATAAACTGAGTTGAGTAAGTAAGAAGAGGCTCGTCAGATTGTCCTTTATTCCATTCTTCAGCCAACAACCATGTCATGCATCAGAAATGTTTCCCACAGAATCGAAGTTAGTTGAACTGATAAAAGTTTGAAACCACGACGATGATGGAATCCAGTAGAAGAACCGCTCACGGCCAGCAGAGGGAGACACTCACCTGAACATCAGTGAGTCACAGACGATAAATAATAATAATAATAATAATACATTTAATTTATAATGCACTTGTTTGTCAGGCTCATACTTTTAACCAACATTAGTGTAACTTAGATTAATCAGACACTAAGTGTTAAATACTTTAAGGAAGTCTTCGTTGAAGGTTTTGGGAGGAACACAAACACTGAATAATTACATTTATTTTGTAGTTACATTGGACTCTAATCTTCCTTTTCTATCCACAATGTGTTTCAGTACGGATGTAAAATACATCTCAGATTTCACTCGTTGGAACGGACTAATGGTTTTAAAACCTTCACTTCCCACGCAGCCCTGAAGTCAAAGGCCAACATGCACACAAACCGTTCAGACTCCAGCATTGATTTATTTTGAGTAGCCTGAACCCTAAGAGTATTAATCCTGACTGATATCTGGATCATGTTTTATTTTATTGTTACTATTATTGCATCATTTTGAAGTTCTGCGGTTCGACTTTGGCTTAAATCCACATTTTTGATCCCTGAATAGAATCAGCTTTTTTTCAAAAGGACTCAGAATCAGAACCACGACTCTCCATCTTCATTTACCGGTGGCTCCGTTTAATATCCTCAGATTTAATTATCTAGGCTTGATCTAGATTTGGTTTCTTAAGAATAAAGCAGAGTTGGGATTCCCTCCATTTCCTTTTAAAAATAACTTAAACGTGTTCAATCAGTATTTTCATTCTTGGCTTATAGTTGAAATTATGAAAGATTAAGTCTTTACTTTTGAATTCAAATGACAAGTTATACCAACAACATTTCTATTTTAAAACTTGATTATAGGATACATGTTTTATACATTTTAAAATCTCACTGTTAAATTTATTATCTAGAGGTGCTGTTCCACTGATGCCCACAGGGTGTCGCTGCAACAAAGTGCCTCCACCTTTTTCTCTTTATGGTATTAAAGGTCGTCATTTCTGATCACGTGGTTTTCTTCATGTCTCTGAATGATATTTTTTCTCAACAGCAAAAAATAAAACCGAATAAAAATAATTTATTATTTCCTCCTGACTGCATCAGAGCCGCCCCTTCTCCTCATTCCTCCTCAGTCTTCCTCGTTCCTCCTCAGTCTTCCCCACTCCTCCTCAGTCTTCCCCACTCCTCCTCTCTCCTCGTTCCTCCTCACTCCTCCTCTCTACAAACAGTGCTTTTATGCTCATGAATGGCTTTATGGGTCGTTAAAGCTGGAATGCGGCCGCTCCACTATCTGACCCGTCTGACCAAACATTAACCAGCGCCTTCAGGACGGGTTTGTTGTTATGGACGGCGTCTGACGGCTGAAGCTGAACATAAACATTACAGACATCATTTATTGCTGTTTAATGACAGCCTGTCACGTTATGAGGTCTCATCATTGAACCAACAACCTGCCGCTGTGACCTACCTGGTCAGACCTTTACCAAGAGTTGGACCTGCTGGTGTTTACAGCCATGTGGGTTTGAGCTGAAATGACTGTGAGACCAGAGCGAGGAAAAGAACCGCGGCTGAGTTTCCTCGTTACACAACCTTCCTCCAAAACGCCTTGTATTTCATTTGTTTCCTCATCTCACACGGACTGTGAACTCCGACCTCCCTGTGGAACGCTACATTCATTTAAAGTCCACTCTCTGCTGCCAGGAATAGACCCAAGAGGAAACACCGTGTTCAAATACAAATATCTCTGTTAAATTCCAGCATGGGTCCAGTTGGAATCCCCACATTCCCAGAACACATCACCAGGCTGCAGCTTTATTTTTAAAGTGACAGGAAGTGATGAGCCCGCCTCTAAAACTACAGCTGTTACCTGGAGAACCCTGTCCATCAGAGATCCATCACCTGACTTCACAGCGGGTATGAGGGGCTTCTCCTCCCATTCCCTCTCCCGTTCTCCCTTTTTATCTCCTATCCTCCTTATCTCCTCTTCTCTTTTCCCCCTGCAACGTTCATCCCTGTTCTCTCTCTTCCTCTTTCTCGTATCCCTCTCTCTCTCTCACCTCACTCCTCCCTCTCTCTCCCTTCCTTTTTCCCCTTCATGTCCTTCATTTCATATTTTATCTTCTGTATTCTTTCTCCTCTTTCTTTCTCTCCTTCCCTCCTTCTATTCTGGGTCCACTCTAAGCTGTCTCTACTCTCCTCCCCCTCCTCCTCGTCCTCCTCTCCATCCCACTGCAGATGAAGAGGAGGGGGGGCTGCAGAACCCTCTCACCTGGTCCCTCCTGATCTTATATAACCATCCTGATTATCCTTTCATGCGGAGAACCGTAACCAGCCGGCGAATGAGAATCCTTCCTTTCTTCCTTTCCTACACGGTCGTTTACGGTAATGTCATGTAAACTCTGATCGTATAGTTTCACGGTAAAAAAACAGCATACAAAGGATTTTTTAAGTTAGCTTAAAAACCTAATTTGTGCTGTTTGTGTCACATTATGGTTGAAAAGATAAAGTCAGATGTGCATGAAGTCCTTTCAGATGTAAACAGAGATCAGCTGACTGAGGGATGATGTCATCCCCCAGTCAGCTGTTTCCTCACAGTTTTGGGTTTAATGTTTGACTATCTGATCCGGGGACAGTGAGGGGCGTCGGCAGATTTCTGACCTCAGTTAAACTATGAACTGACTGAGAAATGATCGATGACGACGAGTGACTGATGTCTTCATCATCCCTCCTGCTGAAAACATGAAATTCTCTTTCTTAAACTGGATGCCCCACCCTTTTTTATAATCTGGAATTTATTTATGGTTCAAGGAGTTGAAAGGTCACGGGTCTGAAGTTCAGCAGCCAATCGACCCAAGAACCACCTGATAGGTTTGAAGTTCTGAATCAATGAAGTATTGATTCAGTCACTGCTGCTGAGGGTTTGTTCTTGTCAGCGTTCTGTTCCTGCTGTTCAATCATCTGAACATATCCTGTCTGTATTCATCTATAACTCTTCTGAGGCCCGACCCGACCCAACGGTCAGAACCTATCGATCGGCATGGTCTGCAGCTGATATCTAAAGATGGTGGTTTTATTTCTCTGGCTGTGTGGAGGTCACAGGAAGAATTCCACCGGTTAATTATTTACATTCAACAATGCTGGGCGACGCCCCCTCCCTGTCCTTCAAACGCCTAATTACACTTCCCTCCAGAATTACTGGGAAAAATCCAACTTATTCTGCAAAACAAACAAACAAAATAAAAAACCTATAACATAAAAACAAATATTTTCACTAAAGAAGATCTCCAGTCCTGTTTTATATTTGTACCTTCACCCGTGTGAGCAGGAACTCTGAAGTGGTGAACAGGTACTTCCTGTTTGACTGGGGTATAAATATGAGGTGACACAGGCCTGATTCTCTCTGAGGTTCTTCACCATGGAGACAAGAACATCTCAGCAGTTCAGGATGTCCGTTTCAACAGTTAGATCAATAATGAAGAAGTTTTAAAGAGACTGGAGATGTTAGACATCAACCTGGAAGAGGACGTGTCTGTAAACTGACCCCACACACTGTGAGGAGGATGGTTGGACTGGATAAAGACTCTCCAAGGATCACAGCTAGAGAGGTCAGAGGTCAGAAGGGACCAAAGTAGAGCTTTATGGCTACAAACATCTAAGATGGGTGTGGCCTAACAAGAAAGAAAGTCACAGAGAAAAGCCCCTCATACCCACTGTGAAGTCTGGTGGTGGATCACTGATGCTGTGGGGCTGTTTTTCTTCCAAAGGTTCTGGACATCTTGTTAAAGACATGGTTCCATGGACTCCATCAGACACCAGCAGATACTGGATGAAGACCTAAAAGCCTCAAGGGCACACTTACAGTTTTTTCTTTAATTTAATGATTATTTCATGTTGTTATTTTAGCCGTTAATCGGAGCCGTTAAACGTTTTCATGACGATATCCTTATAAATGTAAGTTGTGTCCTTCTGGTACTGCTGGGTCTCCGTCTAAACAACAAATCTAAAGTTTGTTTGGCATCAATAAACTTACTGTGACGTCATTCTTTGGATAAGAAACAGTTTCAGGTCCGACTCTGTCGTCTGACTTTCTCTTTCTTCTCTCTGTAGATCGAGAACCTGCAGGACCAGCTGAGGGACAAAGAGAAGCAACTGGGCGGATTGAAAGACCGAGTCAAGTCTTTGCAGACGGACACGTCCAACACTGATACAGCGCTGGGAACTCTGGAGGAGGCTCTGGCTGAGAAGGTACACCCACACACACACACACACACACACACACACCCTTGATGCTGATCACATTCAGGTCAACTCCTCAACGAGGTTACATCCATAAAAGGACACAGAA
The DNA here is from genome assembly GCA_009660295.1 of Lophius piscatorius. Classification (NCBI taxonomy): domain Eukaryota; kingdom Metazoa; phylum Chordata; class Actinopteri; order Lophiiformes; family Lophiidae; genus Lophius; species Lophius piscatorius. Next base: position 16,463 of record VRLP01007157.1, on the reverse strand, counting down.
CACAGCCGCGGACCACCCAGGCGATGACCAGGGACGGCGCCTGGGTGGACCTGAACCAATAATCACACTGGCTGATCCACTATTGAACCTTCACAGCCTGTCTTCATGGACGTCTACAAACCGTCCAGCATCCAGTCTCATGCTTGGACCGATGCTTGTAAAAACATCCACACTGTCATTGTCCCGGTCCAACTTCTCAGGTAACACCATCCTGGGCGTTAGAGTTGACCGCAACTTCCTGTCTGATCCACAGTCAGGGCTCCGCCCTGATGTTGAGGAGCAGTGACTCGTACTCCAGCGGACCGCTGGAAAGGATTTAGAGGGAATGTGTAATGCTAAGCTGGGCGCACACTGAACCATTTAAGCCCGTTTCTGACCCGATCCTGAGCCTCACGACTGTCGGGCCGGGTTCCACGTTTCATCCGGGCCGAGATCAGACGACGTATATTTTGGTCGGCCCTCGTCAGGCTTTCACACAGTTGAAGCAGAACCACGAGTCGATTTCTAAAAATCCAATTTATCACATAGGACCTTCTCAATAGTCACGGTTAACGATCCTCCTTGGTGTCCCTCAGGGCTCCGTCCTCGGCCCCTAACTGTTTAGCACATACATAGATTATAAACAGCTTGAGTCACAGTTTAGTTCAACCGAAGAGGTGAAACAGGACATTTAAGGGTTAAAAGTGTTTTTAATGGGTAATTAAACGTGTTAGTTGTTTTTTTTAAAACTATTTTTGACGTGGGAGTCACCAAACGATGAATCCAGCTCTGAAGGACATAAACGCGGTTCATTCAGCACCAAACCGAGTCTCAACCATCAAACAGTTGTTTTTTGTCAAAGAGGCGGGGGCTGGCCTCGCCGAGGACCTAAATCGGTCCTCCAAAGGACGGAACCGCAGAAGAAGAAGCGGCGGCAGCCCCTCCCCTCGCCGGTGGCTCTCTGCGGCCTTCATGTGTGAGAACCCTTCTGCTGTGTTTGAACTGGCAGCCATGTTGCTCTGCGGCCGGAGAGAGATGGCTGCTGGCTGTTAGATCCTGTCAGGGTTCCCGCGCACATAAACTTTAATCCAACTGTTATTAGTTCAGAAACTGGATATCCAGTTCTGCTAAAGTCTTTCTGTCTCCATTCTCCTAACCTCCGTCCTGTCGCCGCTCTCCTCTCCCTCTGCCCCTCCTCGGCCAGGAGCGAATCATCGAGCGCTTGAAGGAGCAGCGCGAGAAGGAGGAGCGGGAGAAGACGGAGGAGGTGGAGTCCAGCAGGAAGGAGCTGAAGGAGCTGAGGGGGAAGGTCTCCCAGCTGCAGGCGGACCTGGCCGACCGCGAGGTAGAGGATGAAAACGCACTAGTCCGTATCTGTGACATCACTGGAGAACATCTCAGTCTGTGACTCTGGAGAGGAACTGTGGCAGCAGAATGGACCACTGGTCCCGCCCAGAGTCCTCCTGCTCCAGAACCATAAATCATTAACGTGTTGTTTAACACCGTTCTGTTTAACAAAGATAAAAGAGAGAGAGAGAGAGAGAGAGAGAGAGAGAGCCTCCTAGAACTCTGAGGATTTATGAAGTCATCCATTCTAACATGATACACCTTCAGAACCAGAAGCAGGTATGAGCTGAGTGCTCAGAAACCTTTGTCTTCTTTCAGGGTAGTTTGAGAAGATCTATTTCATATATTTATTAATTATTGTATTTTATTTTTACATATATTTTTATTTTTTCCCTCATTTTTATTACATTTTTAATTTTAATTATTTTAGATATATTATTTTTTTTAACCCCTTTTTCTTTTATGAATGAATTTTTATATTCTTTCATATATTTTGTATTATTTTTTGGTTTTATTTTTTAAGTTTTTTAATTAAAGACATTTAAAAAAAAAAAATAATAAAATTCAAAAGATTCAAAAAAACGTCATGTGACACAAGAACCGGCGCTGGGTCACCATTAAACCACAAAGTGACATTTTTCCTCAGAGCTTTGAATGTTTTAAACCCTCTGGGGTCGGAGGTCACGCCAGCATGAACCCCAATCACGTTTAAAGGATATTTATTGACTATACTTACAGACTGGATTAGAGTCGGGGGGGTTGAGGGTTCTGGATCCGGCCGGCATGTTCTCAGGCTCCACAGGGTCCAGATAGGTTCTAGAATATTAACGTCTGACCTGTAGAACAAAGCTGAGGGTTACACCGAACACACGGATGTGAGAGTTAATCTTCCTTCACTTAAGTGACAGGAAAGAGGACGTGAATAAAACCTATGAATATAAACAGACCTCTAGAAAGGCTCCAACATCTCTACGGATACTTTTGAGCAGGGAAACGTCCCGTCGGCCTTTTGGGTCTTAAGCTAATTGCAGTGATTGCCGGGTCGTAAAACCTAACAGGACTGCATTCAATCATTTGAGAAAAACACGGCAGAGAAAAACAAGCATTCCTTTCTGCAGATTTGAGGTTTGAGCGACTACAGAACTTTAAACACGCTCCTAAATAGAATCAGAGCCGGCGGCGAGGTTCCTCCGACCCGAGCCCAGTCACACCCGAGGATCCGTCATTGTCAGTCGAGGGTAAAATTACACGTCTGAGCGTCCCTCCTTCATGTCCCGTCGGCCGGTCCTTCACCGGCCCGACCCAAAGAGGACAAGTCCAGAAAGGAACCGGGGACTGAGCTGGAGAAGTGAGAGAAGAAGACGGGTCATGGGGGGTGAAAAGAGGAAGCCAGCGAGTCGGGCTCACAGCCGTTGAGGACTGGACCCTTAAAGATGATTGAAGCTTCCCAGAAACAGTATTTTATTTTTTAGTAAAATAAGCCCTGGTTCCTGTTGGTAATAAAAACACGCTCCTCCGGCTCACATCTGAGATCAGGGAATTGAGCAACATGGTTTTTGTTCCATCATAATTTGTGGAGAATTTCAAATAAAAAGCCTCAAGCAGCAATAAAGGGGAATGACGGGTGACCTCTCTCCGGGGTCGCGCCAGCGTTAACCCTAACCCCGCCTGTTTCTGGGTTCAGTGTCTTAATAATGCCTTTTAGGGTGGAGGAATCATAGAGGGGTGGTGTGCGGACTGAAGATGGCAGACGCCGGTCTGTTACCCCGGCCTTTATGAAGCACATTAAAGGAAGTGTAACGGTCAGGGTAACGGTCGGGGTCAAAGGCCACGCCGGCGGGACTTCAGACCCCAGAGGGTTAATGTGGGTTAGAGACAATACTGCTGACGTTCGAGGCTATCCACCTCCGACCACATGACTGTTTGACATACAGACGTCCTCCTTCCTCACGACTCTTTGTCTCGGTGTCAGACCTCGGTGCTGGATCTGAAGGAGAAGGCGTCCTCTTTGGCGTCCTCCGGCCTGAAGAAGGACAGCAGGCTGAAGAGTCTGGACATCAACCTGGAGCAGAAGAGAGAGGAGTGTGTCAAACTGGAGAACCAGCTCAAGAAGGTGAGGCTTTCCTGACGTCCGCCGTTTCATACACACATAATCTACGAACAAACAAACAAACAATCACATAAACAAAGTGTTGCTTTAGCTCCATCCAGGGAGACGGAGATTTAAAACAAGTCAGATGTTTATTACATCAGAGGAAATTTTCGGATTCCTCCATTTGAAAGTCTGTAGAAAGGTATATTCCCCTTTTGCTACTGGTGGTGGTGGCGGATGACTCTGCTGAAACTGAGGAATGGTGGGGCTGATGGATCTGCCAGGACTGGGTGGAGATGGGGAGGTGGAGCTCCAGGAACCAGCAGCATGAAAGAACTAGATGAGTGGATTTTTTCCACTCATTGGTTTATACCAATTTAATTTTTATTTTTTTTATATGTCTTGCCCTTTTTTTAAAAAAAGATGAAAAAATAAGAGGCAGCTAATGATGCTAAGCTAACCATGAAGCTGTGCCACTGTGATTGGGCAGATGTGGCTGGCTGAAGGAGCACAGCTGATATCAGTTGGTGCCCCAGACTGGGATGCAGGTAATAGAGACTGTGTGCCTTAAAGGTGTGTCACGAGTGTGCAAGAGGATAGTCCTCCTGACCGAACTTTCAACAGATCAGAGACGATGAAGTTTGGCATCGGATAATTAGAGCGTCGCTGCCAAATGAATCTTTGCAAAACTCGTCAGCCGGGTGACTCTACTGCTGCGGCAGACCGATGAAGACGAAGAGCAGGTGGCGACGGCAAATAAATAGAATGGTGAAACCTTTCAGTTCATAAACACGTCAACAACGTGAGTGGAGTTACTCGCCCTCGCAGGAGAAGGAAACAGAAGTCCGGTTCTGCCAACCAGACGGTCCCTCCACGTCTCCAGCCCCGATCCAGGAGGCGACGCGTTGTTGAAGTTGGGGGGCGAGTTTCCTGAAGGTGTCGCGGGGTCTCTCAGCAGATCGTACGTCTGGGTCCCTCTCCGTTACCGGGGACAACCAAAAGGCCGGTTGCAGCGGCGCATGAGGCAAAGCCATGTTTTCCTTTCTTATTTGTCTTTCCCTCTCTCGCTCCCTCTTCCCTCCACCCAGATCTTCTTATAATACCTTCAGACCCAAACATTTCCTCTCCACAGAAAGCCCTGCAGAGACGGTTGCACACTTCCAAAACTAATAGGTTTTATGTATTGTGTGACCGAGGCGTGTGCACACGCACACTCAAAACCCATCCGTCCCAAGAGCAACATTGGCTTCTGGGAAACGCAGACAGCTGTTCTAACCTCTGGTTCTGTTTGGAGCTTGTTGTTCTTTCTCTGTTTGTGTCGCTTTTTTTACGCATCGTTTTCAGCATGTTGTCTGCAGCGAAGAACGGGGAGAAGAAGAAAAAAAGGAGAAAAGTCTGCCACACTGTTTGTTTGTTACGTTTCTACTTTCTTCTCACCATTCTTCGTGCAAACGTCAGTTTTTACAGAAATCAGCATAAATATGCGTCTGTGGGTGTGGAAACGTCTCAAACCCAAGACGGCGTCGGCGACGCCAAGCTGAGAAGGCATTTTTATTTATGTAGCCCGTTTTCACACACGGAGGAAGACTCCAGGTTCTTTACGGAGAAGTTACCGCACCAAAACGCACTGTAAAAAAGAGACTGGTTGATGAAGTCCAATACGCGCCTCATATGGTTCCGCTGGATTAAATGAAGTATTCACAGCTTGAATTAATAAGTTGAGGTTACAAGTTGAAATAATGTCGTTAATTCTTCTTTTTTTTTTTTTTTACAGTGAATGATAATAAAAAAAAAAAGTGAAAGTGAAATTCCAGCTTTTGGGAATTTTTCAAATCTCACTCAAAAAAACCTTTTTTTTTAAAAATGATTTCCCGAAATATAATCTGAAACAGTAAATTAATATAAGTTTGATTATTGGTACATAAATCTGACATAACGTTATTCTTGTAGCGTTTTTCGACGGATGTTTCACACTGTAAAAGAAGAATGTTGGCGGTTTAAAACAATTACTCAATTACATTAAGTATTTACAAATAACAATAAGTTGGACTCAAAGTTCATTTTTTAATTAAGTTTACAAGTCAAAGTAATTTCTTTAACTTCTTCAGCAATTTTCTTTTTACAGTGAATGTTCAGACCGAAGAGCATAAATACTGAAAAAGTGAAATTCCAGCTTTGAAATCTTTGACTTTATAAAACTTCATTTAATGGAGTTTTACCGCTGAACAAATTCTTTTTTACAGTAAAACGCAGGAGGGAAATAATAAAGTTGAAGAGAATACACATTTATAAGACTGGCCTAATGTCAGCTGGGATAGGTTCCAGCCCCTGCGTCCCTGAACAGGATTCTGACCCAATGTCAGCTGGGATAGGTTCCAGCCCCTGCGTCCCTGAACAGGATTCGCGGTTACAGATAATCAATGAATGAATATTTTGAAGACAAACACTTTTTGACCGTCCTGAGGTCCTGAATGTGAAGCCCATCGCATGAAGGAGCGGTCCGACCACCTGATCAACGTCAGCGCCGCTGAAGCGGCTAAAAATGATGTCACTCGGCGCCGCAGACGGCGTTCAGCTGCCAGAACGCCGCAGCAGCAGCGCAGAAGAAAACATCTTCAATCTTGTTCTGGATGGAGACTGATGGCTCCCCGGCCAGAAGATAGAAAATGGAAACTGGCGGACGGTCCAGGGTGTGTGGGCCAAGCCATGAGACCCCCCCCACACACATACACACACTTTCTCACAAACACACATACACACACACAGTCTCTCACACACACACTCTGACACACACTTTTTCACACACACACACACACCTACACACACTACTACACACACTCACACACACACACACACACACACACACACACACACACACAGACCCGCCCCTCCTCTGTGCCTGATTCCATCTAATCACATTAGATCTTATCCCAGCTGACGAGGTCTCATAAACGTCTGATCTGCTGATCTCCAAAGTAAAGGTCCGATAGAGGGAAATATACAGAACCACTGGGCTCTTATTTTCTCAACCAGAGAGCCATTATAGACCCGTCGGACTCTTCATCAGTGCCACCTTCATCACGTCCATCTGATCCGTCCTCAGCACGGATCAGATGGAAGTGATGAAGGTGTGTTGTCATCGGCTCGTCCTCCTCTCATGCTCGTCACCTTATTCTGAAAGCTACAGTTTATTGACGGTCCTTCATTTCTGCTCCAGGCCCAGGGCGCGGCGACGGACTCCCAGGCCAGCGCCGGACTCTCTGAACGCATTTCCTGTCTGGAGCAGGAAGTGGCCCGGCACAGAGAGGACGCCGAGAAGGCCCAGTCGGAGGTGGATCGTCTTCTGGAGATCCTGAGGGAGACTGAGAATGAGAAGAACGACAAGGAGAAGAAGATTCACGAGCTGGAGAGGTGAGGGATGGATCTGGAGAGATGATGGTTTCTGAGACCTCCATGCATCTCCTGCTTTCATTTCATGACTTTGATCTTTAAGTACCTGTCTTCACCTGTGCTCCCTTTAAATCCAGTCCAGCTGGAATCAGTGACGAGCTTCCTTCCAGAACTAAACCATCAGTTTGACCTTCTTCTCACCTCTGTCCTCTCCTCCTTCCTGTTTCTCCTTTCATTTGGGTTTTATCATTTCATCTTTACCAAACTCGTGTGTGAGAGTGTGTGTGTGTGTGTGTGTGTGTGTGTGTGTGTGTGTGTGTGTGTGTGTGAGAGAGTGTGTGTGTGTGTGTGTGTGTGTGTGAGAGAGTGTGGGTGAGAGTGTGTGTGTGTGTGTGTGTGTGTGAGAGAGAGACCATCACACCTTAGGAAGTCCTCCGCTTCTCATCTCTGGCATTCTCAGCTGGCCAGAAAACAGACTCCGCCCCCTGCTGCCTCTCAGCAGCCAATGGGGGGGCTGGTGTGGGATTACCTGGGCACGTGAGTGGCTGTTGGACCTGTCCGTCAATCAGACGGATGCACGTCTGCACTCACCCTGCTTGTTGTGGGACGTTCACGGTGTCGGAGCACAATGAGAGCGACCGCTCCATGTGGAAAAGTTGTAGGCCGTTAAATATTTCCTCACCGCCTCCCAAATCATTTCCGAGGGTAATTTCTCCGTAGGTGCCCCGTTGTCCTCCTGAGGGAGGTGAACCCCTGACCCCCGCCCGCCAGTTCAGCCCCCGGCTGGAGGTACGTGCAGCAGAAGCAGACACTGATGCTCCTGTCGGGTCGTCACACCTCCACGTTTGGCCTCGTCTATCATTTCACTCGCTGTTTACCTGAGAAGTCTGGGTATTATGGGATGGTCGCCGCCGCCACACATCCGCCGTGTTAACGCAATAACTCAAAAATAATTTTGTGGATCATTTTCAAATTTTATACCCACATGGAAATTAATTCCAGGAAGAACAGGAGGGATTTTAGGAATGGTAGGTTGTATATTTGCGCCACTAGGGGGAGCTTTATCTCTAAAATCACAGTTTTCGTGGCATCATTTCGTCATAGTGGCCGTTAACGGCAGCAGAACGGTAACCTGAGGAGGGCGCCGCTGTTCCGGAGCCTTTTCCACATGAGCCGGTCGGTTCACTGATGATCACCGGGAGAGTTGCAGCATTTACGTAACGTTTCACCAAACCTCCGTAACGCGGCTAAATCTGGCCTGCGGACGCCTGCGGGACGAGGGAGGCGGAGCCTCTGCAGTGCAGCTCAGAACCCCTCAGAGCCTCCGCTCTCGTCAATGATGCAACTCTTTCCCTCCTCACGCTTCACTTTCTTTTCCTTATTGTTTTACTTTCAGCTGAGGATGCCTGACCCCCAGAGTTGAACTCTTTTTCTTTGAAACCAGAGGAAACCGTTTCTGAGTGTCGTCTCTGCTAACAGGAATGATTTGTCTGTTTTAACTCCTCCTCTTCCTTCTCCGTTTGACCCGTCCGAGGTTCTTCTCTCCTTGTGCCTTCATTCATACTGGACCCGTCTGCCTCAGCCGTCCTCATCTATATACGTTCATCTGCATGTGCACTGTAAAAAAGACCTCTCCATCGGTCACACGCCGTCAGGGATTGTTGGGTCTAACATTTAGCTTGTTTTAACTTTGGTACCAGTGGAAGTACTTTATTTACTCCAACAAAAACTACTCTGTTTTTACAGTGTAGTATTTGTCCTGAAACGCTGCAGGAATCACATATTTTATCAACAAATCTTTGTTTACTGTTTTATAGTTACATTTTTTTTGAAGGTAAAAAAAAGAAACTACACTGTAAAAAGTCTTGGTGTGTTACCGGTGGGCAAATTCTTTTTATTTTTTACAGTGTGTGTCGTCCTGCATGAAAGGGTCAGTCAGGAGAATACCAGCTTTTAGCAGCGGCAGAACTGTCTGTCTGTCTGTCTTCTTGTCTGTCTGTCTGTCTGTCTGTCTGTTTTCTTGTCTGTCTGTCTGTCCGTCTGTCTTCTTGTCTGTCTGTCTGCCTGTCTGTTTGCCTGTCGTCTTGTCTGTCTGCCTGTCTGTCTGTTTGTCTGCCTATCTGTCTGTTTGTCTGCCTGTCTGTCTGTCTGTCTATCTGAGCGCCTGTCGTCTTGTCTGTCTGTCTGTCTTCTTGTCTGTCTTGTCTGTCTGTCTGTCTGTCTGTCTATCTGAGCGCCTGTCGTCTTGTCTGTCTGTCTGTCCGTCTGTCTTCTTGTCTGTCTGCCTGTCTGTCTTCTTGTCTGCCTGTCTGTCTGCCTGTCTGTCTGTCTGTCTGTCTGTCTATCTGAGCACCTCGTGAGGCCTTTGATTTCTCCTGTTCTCATTCGGCGCCTCCTCTCCCTCGTCTCCTCCTCTGCCTCAGTACTTGGACAGAACCTGGACCCGCCGCTCCTCCCGTGTGGAGCAGCGCCGCTCTCAGACTAATAGCTGCTAATGATTTCAAGAAGATTCACGGTTTCCTCGCCGCCGTGGTCCGGCCAGCAGAAAGGCGAGACGATTAATAATTCAGCACCTGCCGACATCAAAACTTCCGACTGCTGGATCAGAACCATATTTCCGTACGCGGGTTATGAAGACGCGGAGTTACGGTTTCACGCTGTAACTGTAGAGTCTCCTCAGATCTCCTACGTTCTCTCATCTATGTATTTGAGGGATGATTAATTCCCCCTGTGGACTTTTGTGCCATTGATATTTAATATCTGAACTTTGCGGGCCGCTCTTAAAAGAACCGGGGCAGGAACTAAATCCGGTCTTGTATATTATGATTGAGAGCCGGATCTCCTAGTCGTATAATTAAGGTTACATGAAGTGGATTTGTTGAAGGAAATATCATCTCTAACTTTTTAGTTGTTGGCAGGCATCGCCGTGAACGTAGAGGTTTGTAAAGGTTAAACTAGAGTTCAGAGTTCTACAGGGCCCACTAGAATTATTGGAACCTTTTTAAAACCCACAATTAAAACGAGATGAAAATAAATGTATAAACGATCTTTATTGAAGTTATTCACAAAGTCTAACCTTTAACTCAAGTAATGAAATTCAAAGAAACATTAGATTCTTAACATAAAACAAACGTTTTTCTCTAAAACATCCCATAATTAAAGATCACTGAAGAACGTTTCCAGTCTTGTTTTATATTTGTAGTTTCTCCTGTGTGAGCAGGAACTCTGAGGTGGTGAACAGGTACTTCCTGTTTGACTGGGGTATAAATATGAGGTGACACAGGCCTGATTCTCTCTGAGGTTCTTCACCATGGGAAAGCTAGAGAGGTACACTGGAACAAGGTCAGAGGTCAGATGAGACCAAAGTACAGCTTTTTAGCTACAAACATCTAAGATGGGTGTGGCCTAGCAAGAAAGAAAGTCATAGAGAAAAGCCCCTCATACCCACTGTGAAGTCTGGTGGTGGATCTCTGATGGGAGGACATTTTGGACCTCTTGTTAAAGACATGGTTCCATGGACTCCATCAAACACCAGCAGATACTGGATGAAGACCTAAAAGCCTGTCAGGAACCTTAAAGTGGGTCGTGGTTGGACCTTCCAGCAGGACAATGTTCTGAAGATCACCTCAACATCAACCCAAGAATGGTTCAGAGGTCACAGAATAAAGGTTCTGTCATGACCATCCCAGTCACCTGACCCAAACCCACCAGAACATCTGTGGGATGTGCTGCAGAGGAGAGTCCAGACAATCAAGACATTTTTTGGGTCTTGTTTTAGTCCGTCAGTTCTGGAGGGCATAGCATTAAAAACAGCACCAGTGTGAGATCCTAGTAATGTAATCAGCAACCAGGGCTTTTGTGAACCATCACACAGTGACCCCGGCCCACAGAGTTCACTTTTTACCGGACCCTGCTGGGGAGCAGAACCGGGCCTCGGGCTGACAGCTTTGGTCAGAGGAGGTACGGTTCGCCTGTGGCTCAGTCTGAGCTCGGAACCCGGGCTAACCCTGGGCTTCACGGAGCAGAGGGAGCGCTGCTAATGTGAAGCTCAGATGTGAGTTAAACACGGGTAGAACCCCCCCCCCCCCAACCTCAACCCCCCGCTTTAACTCCCGCCGTAATGGTACCGGGTTATTTATTTCAGTAACTAGGATGGTAATTGGAGCGGACTGAGTGACTTCACACTGAGGGGAAATGGAGCTGAAAATCTGACCTGATGGCCAAAATAAAGGATTTGGAAAGACGAGTGGAAAACAGCAGAGAGAGAGAGAGGGGGGGGGGGGGGGGGGGGGGGGAGGGGGGGGGGGGCGAGGGAGAAAAAGCAGCGAGACAGAAATGAATTAATGGCTGGAGACATGGCGGGGAGGAGGAAGCAGAAACGGACAGAAAATCCTGGAAGGGGAAGAAATGAAAGAGTATAAACCTGTGGAATATGCAGCGGAGTAATTAGAGAAGTTTATTGTGTGTTATATTGTTCTGTAACGGACAATTTGTCTCCGGCTGTCCAGCGTTTACTGTTCCCAGGAACGTTCACCACAGAGACTCCGGCGCTGCCAGCTCAGCCCGGCCAGGAGCGTTCTGTTGAGGAGCAGCGCAGGAGAGGGTTTGCTTCAAAGTTCATCTCTTCGTAGCTGACATGTGTCACAAGAGGAAGACTCCTCCTCAGGTCCAAACCACTGAAGAAGACGAAGAAGAAGAAGAAGAAGAAGAGCGAGCACTTTCTGTGATTGGTTATTGTAGTGTGTGTGCGTGTGTCTGTGCGTGTGTGTGTGTGTCTCTGCAAACCTGCATCCTGTGTCTGTCTGTCTGTCTGCCTGCCTAGCATGCCTGTCTGCCTCTCTGTCCACACGTCTGCCTGCAGAGTCTCGTCTTAATGATGTCTCTCCAGCCGTCTCTCTCTCGCTCTCTCTCTCTCGCCCCTAACCTCTTTGATTACTGATCAAGCCGGCTAACCTCCTCTCTCCTCTCTCACCTCTCCCCCTCCTTCTGTCTCCTTGTCCCTCTCTTTTATCTTTACATGGCTACCCCGTCTACCTGCTCTGCCAGTCTTGCCTCAAGGTTAGTACTCCACGCCTATTTCTCTTCTCCTTCATTCGCACACTTCCTGTCCTTGCATCAATACGCTCTGACACAAAGACTGTTTTTAATCATGTTCATCATGTCTGTCTCTCTGTCTGTCTGTCTGTCTGACATACTTTGACTCTCTCTCCTCCATCTTGTTACTGTCTCACACTCCTGATGGATTCATCATTATATCCTTGTTTTTAGCATATTTCTCCCTAAAAGTAGAAACTTTACCCACCAGGGGGAGCCATCATTTCTGGAACCTTTGTCCAATATATTGCGTATTTGGTGCACATTAATCTACCCGATGAAATATCTTATATTTATCGTATTTTACTCTAATAGTTCATAATTTACTTTTTTTCCCGTAAAAACACCCAGTTTTTCTGGCATAACTTCCCAACCGTTCCTCCGATTGAGTCCAAATGTGATGAATACGAGTCGACTCTAGGAGCTCTCACTTGTACGTTTTGTATTTCACTCTAAAAGCTAATGTTGCATCCACTAGGGGGAGCTGTTTTGATGAAAAACACAGTTTTTCTCTGCATAAAACTTCACATTAAAGTCCAATCAGGGGAGATTTCTCGCACAACGCAGGACTTTTAACGTTCCCTCACCTCGTGTGTCGGCCGGCCTGAAACTCCAACCACGTCTCGGCCCTGAGGCTAAATCCACTTCAGACGGCGTTTGAAAGGTTCCAGTAGAAGTCCACAACTTTTTATGGCCCATGACTTCAGGTCCCCAAAAGATTGGCCGTTAAGGTGTTGGGCGGCTTTAAAGGAATAATTCGACCGGCGTCTGTGTGCTTATTTGCTGACGCACATTCTCTAAGCCTTAGAAGAAAATTAAAATAAAGGTCATGGTGTCCCGGCGCTCACAACACGGTCTCATGTTCCCTCTTTGTTGTTGAATAATCCTACGTGCGCTCAGGAGGTCACTGTAATGACATTTCAACATGCGAAACCCAAAGTCTGAATTTGGCTGAATTCTGGTGCTTTTTAACAGACGTATCAAAGTCCTATTGAAATATCTCTGACAAACACATTTTGATGGACCACATAATAAGCGGTTCTCCGTTCCGTTTCCTGCATAGAGCCGGTGGTCTGAGTGTTTTCTGTACCCTGCTCTGCTATAAAGGTCTCCCCGCTGCCAGCTCCTATTTTGCGCTTGCTTTCTTTTGCAGCTTCCACCGCCACCGTTCCTCCCCGCCATCTTGTCAGCGTTTTCATCGCCGCTCCTCTGCTGGTTTGCGACTTCACTCTTAAGAGTGGGGGAGAAATAACAAAAGAAGAAAAAAAAAGTGAGCATCTCCTCGCCGTCTGCTAAACGGCTGAAGACCATTTTCCTCATGCCCTTTTTTTTGACTGGCGCTTTCTCCCTCCTCTCCCTCTCGCCGGCCGTCGGTGGTTCGACTCCAGGGTTCGTGTCGCTCACGTGTTTGAGTGTGGAACCTTCGAGGTCCAGTACGACTCCCAGTACCGGGTCTGTGCGAGGATTAGTCGGCTAGTGGGGGACAACATCCACATAGTAGTTAAATCCGTCTGCGGAGACAAACACACACCTGGAGGACTTTCTCACCTGATCAGTGACAGCAGCAGAGTGGGGTCGGTCACACCCCCTGACCCCCACCTCATGCATCCTACTGTTCTTTGCTTAGTAGAATTATTGATTTAACGCGTCTGTTCTGTTCCGTCTGTACACTTTCCTAGTTTTTCTTGAGCCTGCGTTTGAGGCTATCCTGGCAGCGGCTCGGACCCTCAGCCTTCATCAACCACATCAGATGAAGACCCACATGGGAATGTTTGTGATATTCCTTTGTAGCGCATCATCACCACGACCGACCTGTCAGTTTCTTTTAGTGTTCTGAACCCAGAAGCATGTGGGGTTAACGATTACAGCGGCGAGATCGTAGAGCCCAAAGAACAATACGTGTGTCTGAGTATCAAACAAGTCCGTCTTTGTCAAACAAGTCCGTCTTTGTCAAACAAGTCCGTCTTTATTTGGCCCTAAACTCGACTTTTTTATTGAGATAATAGAATAAATAGTGACCTTAGAGCGTTAATGTACTTCATTTTACATTTTTAACTCACACAGCACCAGTTAGACGTTTAACCAGGGGCGGAAATCCCGGGGGGGACAGGGGGGACACGTCCCTAGAGAGGGTCCCCCCCAGTAATATAATTGTAACAGATAACTATGTAATATAGTTAAATGTTAAATAATATAATAATTTGTATTGAAAGCTGTTTAATAATATTAATGGACGCAAACAAAAGACATTGTGTGTGTGTGTGTGTGTGTGTGTGTGTGTGTGTGTGTGTGTGGTTGGTGGGAGGGGTCCGGGGGCGTGTCAAACGTACCAGTAAAGAGTTGGTGCTTCTCTGGCTCCAGTTTTGGGAGCCTGGAGCTGGTGCTTAGGCTGTGGAAAAGCAAAGAAACTGGTGCTAAAGTCAGGGTAGACTTAGAAGCTGACGATAACTCAGACATTCAAGGAGGAATCTGCAGGAATGTTTGCTCAACCTCTGGGTTCTGTCGGACCCTGGAGGAGGTTTGTGTTCTCTGAGTACTTTTTCTAGTTACACAGTTTTCTACCGTCAGAGTTGTAGTTTTCCCACGTCTCCATCTTCTGTGCCACACAGGGGTCAGAGTTTACTTCTAGGGCGGCACATTCTCCCGTCACTTTAACCGTTTCTTTGAATAAATCCCCCGTATCCCCCCGCGTACGCCTCCTCTCATCCGTACGCCACGTTTAGAACGCCGGCCCCCTCAACCTCAAAGGCAACATTAGGGTTTAATGAAATCCGTAGTTTTACTGCCGGTACTGAAGTACAATAATCCTCCGGCGCTGTGGACTCTCCTATAAAACCCTGAGTTCACATCTGAGGCAGAAGCAGCGAGTGTCGGAGTTAAACTCATAAACAGAGACGCTGCCAACATCAGCTCCAGCCCTCTGTCACATGACTGCTCCGTTACTGTTATCTGACGGCGAGCTCTGAAACGCCGATACGTGCTAAAAAGGTGATTTATGTTCATGAGGGCGGAGGCTATTAAAGGAGAGATTAGCTTCTGCGGTCTGTTGTATGGTCGTATCTTTTACGGGGGGCTTCACTCCGCTGCCTCACCTCCGTCTCCACCTCTCAGAGCTGCTGCGCCGCACTCGTCCTGCAGATACGCCCCCCCCCCGCCATATTCTGCTGTTGTCTCCGACGCCGTTTGCAGGAACACGCCGTCAGTTCTTTCCCTCCTCTGCTGCTGTAAGACTTTCTCAGTAAACCCAACCAATATTTCCTGTGTTTTCAGAAGGAAATACTGAATTCCGAGCGGTTAGAAGGAAATCCTTGATGTTAATGTTGGGCGAACTCTGTGCAGTAAACACACACGAGGCCCCTGAGCATCTCCCATCAAATATTTATACAGGACTCCCAACGCAATATTAATATTACCTTAATGCGCTCCCTGAATATGAGCCGCATGCTAACGACGAGCTCACAAATGTTCCGTCTGTAGACTTTGAGGTTTGCTTGTTTGTTTGTGTGTGTGTGTGTTTGTGTCTGTGTGTGTGTGCATGTGTGTGTGTGTGTGCCTCTGTGTCTGAGTGTGTGTGTGTGTGTGCGTCTGAGTGTGTGTGTGTGTGTGTGTGTGTGTGTGCGTGTGTGTGTGTGTGTCTGAGTGTGTGCGTGTGTGTGTGTGCCTCTGTGTCTGAGTGTGTGTGTGTGTGTGTGTGTGTGCGTCTGAGTGTGTGTGTCTGATTGTGTCTCTGATTGTGTGTGTCTGAGGTCTGAGTGGGTGTGTGTCTGTGTGTGCGTCTGAGTGTGTGTGTGTGTGTGTGTCTCTGTGTCTGAGTGTTTGTGTGTGTCTGAGTGTGTGTGTGTGTCTGAGTGTGTGTCTGAGTGTGTGTGTGTGTCTGAGTGTGTGTCTGAGTGTGTGTGTGTGTGTGTGTGTGTGTCTCTGTGTCTGATGATGTGTGTGTCTGATTGTGTGTGTGTGTGTGTGTGTGTGTGTGTGTGTGTGTGTGTGTGTGTGTGTGTGTGTGTGTGTGTGGTCCGGCTGAGAGGCTGTAACACAAAGCAGGTTGTGTCGACAGCATTATGGGATGCGTGTTTGAACATATGTCCCCCTGCTAGCGGTGCAGATGTGGATTTGTCCCCTCACATGGTGTCGATGAGTGTGTGGTTGTGTGGTTGTGTGGGCGTGTGCACGTTTGTGTGCGCTGTTTACGGTCTCCTGTGATTACGCCTCCTCCCGTGGTTTTTGGTGCAGTTGTTTAGAGGGAGTTCAGAGGAGCTGGGGAGGAAGAGGAGCTCATTTTAAAACAACCTCAAATGGAACTCTGCCTGAAGTGAGCCGAGGCAACGAGTTCACCGGACACCTCCCCCCCACAGCGACGCCCGTCACCGAAGTGTTCTCATGGTTATAGGGACTCGACCCGACTGTTTCTATGATGTCATCAGTCTGTTCTAGGATCAGATCCCATGGTGACTCTACCTAACTGTTTCTATGATGTCATCAGTCTGTTCTAGGATCAGATCCCATAGTGACTCTACCTAACTGTTTCTATGATGTCATCAGTCTGGTCTAGGATCAGATCCCA
>VRLP01007156.1:0-23621 GCA_009660295.1 Lophius piscatorius | reverse complement strand
TGAACCTGGACTGTTTCACTGTAAGAACCTGGACTGTTTCACTGTATGAACCTGGACTGTTTCACTGTATGAACCTGGACTGTTTCACTGTATGAACCTGGACTGTTTCACTGTAAGAACCTGGACTGTTTCACTAGTAGTTTTTTTAGGTTTTGCATCCAGAACTGCCACGTTGCCATGGAAACATTGAACTCATTGAGTGATTTCTCTTTTATTCTTATGAGATTTTTGCAAAAGCCGTTTTGAGGATTGTAACTTCAAAAGATATTCCACCATTCTTGATCAAACTGCACATTTGGTTACATTTTGTTATATTTGCTTATATGCTGTAAAAGATACGGAAAAAATATTCTGGAAGAAGAAATCATAGTAAATAAACGTTTCTAATTGACCTACTGAGGGTGAGCGCTTTGAGTTTGGCTCGCTCATTTTCTCCAAAAAGTTGACCTTTCCATGTACGCTCATTAGAGCCGCGGTCAGGCATGACTGCCAGATGGTTCTGGTCCTTTTTGGCGAGAGCACAAACAGACCCGCAGCTCTGATTGTCTCCAAGTTGTCCACTCTACACGTCCCCACTCAAAAACAAAGACCTCTGGGAGAAGGACATTGTTCCTGGACCAGATCGGCATCAGTGAAGCATGCTGAATGCAGCATAATGAGCGATGGCCCCGGTCCTCCTGCTGTACCGGACCCAGGAGCAGATAATAGGGAGTAAGCTCAGCTCGGATCCTCACAATAGAACAGATGAGCAGGAAGGCAGTAAAAACGAAAAATACTTTACAATCTTATCGTCATCAAGGACCTTGGAAAAGGAACTATTTGAAAGTTCCGAGGCTGATGATTATGTGTGAAACAAAAGAACCCATACATATTATATATGTACGGGTTCATACATATTATATATGTCTGGGTTCACCCATGGGTTCTTTTTATACGATGGGACACGAGACAGTCCAACAAGGTGGGAATGGAGGCGAGAGACTGAAGTTACCTTTCGTCGCCGCGTATTTTGTGCTTTTATCTCTAATAAAAACCTGACGTGGTTAACGGTACTCTTGATGTCAGTTAAATATTCTTTCATTTCTGCTTGAATGCCACTTTTTTCTTGTGCAGACATAGATCCTACTCGGATTCTCGCCTTCTAACACTTGACTCTCTCATTTTAACAAAACACAGTCTTGAACAATGGGATCAGAAAAAAAACAGAATTCTCTTTGCTCTCCATGTAAAGACAATCGTCACAAATCATCTTTCAGAAGAAACATTCCCCTTTTCTTCATTTGCCCATCTCTCCTGACAATCGCATTCAGGCTCGCTTACGTAACGACTCCACAGACAGTCATGGCGACTTTCTGACCTTAAAGATTTCTTGTTAGTTCAGAAAAACAAATCATATTTACCTCTTCTAAAGTGAATGCATCACCTTCTGTCGTTTCAAGAATTGTGAGGGGAAATGGATCGATTGTTAAGGTTAAGATTGTCATGATTGGGCTGAAATGTTCCAGCAAACATGTCCACAAATGCAACATGAGCTGAAAAGTCCAGAAACTGTCATCTTTGCTGGACTTGGACTGTGAAACACACAAACTCCTTCTACCTATGCAGAGAAAAGCAGGGAGTTGCCACAGATCCAAAGAATCCGTCGTGTTGGCGCGATAACTCAAAAACTGTTTCAGCGATCATTTTGAAATTGATAGCCCCAACAACCTTAGTGCGAGGAAGAACTGGATTGATTGTTATGGAAAGGCTGGATCATATTTTCAACCTTAAGGGGGAGCTTTGTCTCAGAAATCAACATTTTTTACCATAATTTCTCAATCAATGGTGCAATTTTGTCCACATTTGGTGCATACAAACTATTTGATACGTATATATCTATACAAGATATTTCATAGTTTACTCACTAGGAGCTTTTTACCGAACCACAGTTTTTCAGACAGAGCTTCCTAACCGTTGGTCCAGTTCTGTCCAAATTTGGTACATGAATCGAAAACAGAAAGGCCTTGGATATTTGAGCATATTGTAACTGTAATATAGGAAATCCCTTTTTAATGTTGTGAAATTTATTCCGATATTGTCCAAGCACAGAATTCTATCGTGGGTCAATGGGATGCTGTCACGGCGGCTGAAAGGCTCCGCTGCGGTAGAGCCGCCGCTGGGTTGTCGTTATTATTTATAAACCTGATACGTGGTTCTCCTTTTGTATGTTTCTCTTTCAAAATGACTGATGGCACAAATTGAAAAGGACATAATGGAACGATTGAAGGTAATTTTGCCCGAGGCGCTCGTCCATGTTTGACGGGTAAATGAGTAGATGTTTATTGACAGATATGCCAATAATGTTTTTGAATAGCGCTCCTTTGAATCAGACGAGGTCTGATGTGCGGTAAACACAGACGCCGAGCAGAAGAAGAAAAAGCATTCATGCAGCGGATCCTTCCAGCTGCAGTCAACAGTGATGAAAAGGCTCTGGAACCATCTCCTGTAGGAGCTGCTGCTCTCCAGGAGGCTTAAGTGGGGACAGGGAGGGTTATTAGAGGGCCAATTGTCCAGTTAATGAATCCCTAATATTGAGCGAGTCATTGATCCTGGCTGCTTTACATCAGAGTGTAGGCTGGAGCCGGGGCCGCTGTGTCCACCATGATCCCTCTCTAACGACCACGGGCCCAGCCTCCAGCTTGTCTGATGTTCAGCTGCAAAGACAAATCAATGCACACTCCAGGATCGACACAAACACTTTCATCATTTTCTATGTCCCCGAAAAGATGGGGATGTTGTGGAATCTCCATCGCCAAAAACTATTTCATGGATTATTTCCAGCTTTATCTCAAGAGGTTTTTGGGCCATAAGTTCTCAAAAATGTTTTGAGAAAAGTTTTTTCGGAGGTAACTTCCTGACCGTTGGTCCGAGCGAGTCCAAATTTGGTGCACATGAATGGACTCCGTGATATTTCACTTTAATTGTTCGTATTTTACTCACTACAGGGACCTTTTTAACGTAAAAAACCGTGGACATAAATTCACATTTAATTTGAGAAGTTCAATCGGGGCGATTGCTTGTACAATGCAGCGGATCGGGGGCTTGTGGGGGAATAAACCTTTGCTGTGAGAAATATGGTGAAAGTAGTTTTATCTGTACTTGGAGCAGCACTACTTGTGATGATGTCATGATCAGTCATTGCTGGAGCAGCAAAGTACTTCTGCTGTTACACATCTGCAAAGTCTAATCTAGTGGCATTCAGAAGCAGCTCTCCTGCAGAGAGTAAAAACTTCACAACGGATTCTTTGTTTTTCATGTAAATGAATTGTTCTAGAACTCCACGGAGCACCAAGAGCTTTGTGATGAAGCCAGAACTTGTCGGACCAACTCAGGCTTTTATAAACTCCGACATGGCTGTTAGCAGGAGGGTTTTAGTGAACCATCCCCTCTGCTGTGTTTTCTGAGAGAAAACTTCAGCAATTATATGACCAGTCAAAGGCAAAACTTCAAAGAAAGCAATCGCGTCAGAATGTCGCCAAGTCACAGCAGGACACTCTCTTATTGGGAAATAAAAGAATGATGGTGAGTGGAGTCTGATTCACCGGCTGCGGACTGTGAGCCTCTCTCATTCTCTGAAACAATTGTCTTATATAATCATAACCTGGCTGCCACAAGCACAAACATTATCAAACAGGCAGCTGCTACCTTTTCATTTCACTGCACTCTGCAGGCAAACTTTTTTAAAAATCTGGCTGCCCATTTCTGCTTTAATGGCTAAATTTACAGCCTTTTTCTCGTACTATAATATTTTTTTTTATTTTTCCAGGTGGCCCCAGTTATCCTTCGTGGATTACAGCGCAGAGTTGTGCCGTTTGATTGCTGCGGGCAGAAATGACCTGCAGAAGGGTTCCGTCCGGCGTTGGGTCAGGAGAAGCCTGCTGCTCGCTGTACTCTATCTGTCTCTGTTACTGAGTTTTCTATATTTAGGAAATTTCAATCAGGAGAGAGAGAATGAAGAAGAAATTAAGGATTTATTGCAACAGATGATGTGTGATAATCAAGTCTGTGGCGCTCAGACTCTTCAGGGAGATTGTGAACGAGGGGCATGTGCCCTGAGCAGCAGTTGGGGATATCCTGCCCTTGGAGCCTGGGCGCTGGTGGTGGTGGCAGATAACACTGCTGAGACTGATGAATCTGCAAGGACTTTTGGGGATGTGGAGGCGGAGGGCACACAAACCAACAGCATGACATGGTTTTGTCTTCCTGTCTGAACCCCCCGTAGATCTTCCTTACAGTGTAAACTGTAGAAGGTTAGCGTTACTTGAAAAGTCCAGAAACTCAGAATCTTTCAGTGAGAGTAAATCTGTAGACTCCAAAAACTCAATGTATCCCACAAAAACACTTTGTGCGTCCATTTCACCGAGAAGGAACGCAGCGACACCTCGTTGTTACCCGAGTCTGAAAAGTCTCATTACGCGTGTGTGTGCGTGTTATCACATGAGTGTGTGTGTGTTATCACATGAGTGTGTGTGGGATACCACATGTGTGTGTGTGGGTGTTACCATATTAGTGTGTGTGTGTTTGTGTACGTGTGTTACCACACAAGTGTGTGTTTGTGTGTTACCACATGAGTATGAGTGTGTGTTATAACATGAGTGTGAGTGTGTGTTTTACCACGAGTGTTTGATTGTTTTACCACGAGTGTGTGTGTGTTACCACATGAGTGTGTGTGTGTGTTTTACCACATGAGTGTTTGATTGTTTTACCACGAGTGTGTGTGTGTTACCACATGAGTGTGTGTGTTTTACCACATAATGTGTGTGTGTTTTACCACATAAGTGTGTGTGTGTTTTACCACATGAGTGTGTGTATTGTACCACATGAGTGTGTGTGTGTTTTACCACATGAGTGTGTGTGTGTTTTACCACATGAGTGTGTGTGTGTTTTACCACATGAGTGTGTGTGTGTGTTTTACCACATGAGTGTGTGTGTGTTTTACCACATGAGTGTGTGTATTGTACCACATGAGTGTGTGTATTGTACCACGAGTGTGTGTGTGTTTTACCACATGAGTGTGTGTTTTACCACATGAGTGTGTGTGTGTTTTACCACATGAGTGTGTGTTTTACCACATGAGTGTGTGTGTGTTTTACCACATGAGTGTGTGTGTGTTTTACCACATGAGTGTGTGTGTGTGTCCTGCATCATGAGTGATTGCGACAGAGTGCTTATTGCTGTAGCAGATAAGTGCCAAGTGAGCATCCAGAGAGAAAGTCTGCCCAACCGTGTTGTTCAGGGATCACGCTGAGCAATTGGACCACAATGCACTGCAACTGCAGATCAATTTTGGAGTGAGAAAAGAAGGCCGGGGGTGGGGTAGGTGTGGCAATGTTCTGGCAGTATGTGTTACCACCACATTGACAAGTAGGTCAGAGTCAGGAGCGGAGGTAAAGAGAGTGATATTGATTCATGCTACTCTGGAATCTTTCGACAAGGCGGTGTAAGTCGTCCCGGCCGTGGCCCCGGGGGGCCGTAACGGACAGCTCACAGGTGTGATCCCTCAGGAAGGAAGTGACAGCACGTCCATTGGAGGAGTCCAGCACCGTTTGAGCCCGTCACTCTTACCAGAGCCGTTTAGAGGAACTATGGTGAAGCTAACCTCGCTCCTCTCCATCTCTCTGAACACACCCACCCACGACCAGCAGTGGGGTCTGGAGCCTTAAAGCTCTTCTGTGGGGTGACGCAACAAGCTCTAACCTTCTCTCCTGACACGCATCAGTGAGCCTTAGTCACTCATGACCCTGTCGCGAGTTCATCAGTTGTCCTTCCTTAGACTACTGCAGACCAGTAACAGCCAACAAGACCTGCAGTTCTTGAGAGAGTGGTGGTCTAGGCATCACAACTTCAGCCTTAAACGTATTTAAATCCTTATGCTTTTCAACGTACTTCAACGTACGGGTTTCATTGTAACGTGATGATCAATGTTATTCCGTGGTTATAATGATAATCCGTGTCATTAGTTGCAGCTGTCCTTCATTAGAAGCCTTCTGTGTAGTAAATCCTGGTGCTGCCTGTTCAGTTTACCCGTCCAGGTGTTTGGATTTGGCACTTCTGGTTTGGGATTTTTTCCCTTCTTCCGTCTTGCTTGAATTTAAAGTGCAGACAAAAAAAGTCTCTTTAGTCTGCTCTTTAAAATCCTCATATTGTATATCCATCATACTTTAGTGCAAGTTTGTGAATTTATTTCCAATGTAAAGAAACAAGACATAAAAACAAAAAAACAAAACAAAACAAATCAGACCTTTTATTTTTTCATTATTTTCAATTTATTTGCAAATATTATTTACTTATTAACTAATTGTTGATTTCATCTTTATCTCATTAGTCCAGGTTTTTCTGGAAAAAACATCAACATTCAAAAATGTTGTGATTATTTGGCACGGATGACGACTATGAGGCACTGACGGAGACACTCACTGTGAATTTCATCATTTTCCAGATTATGTTCAGATAATATTACTCAGGGCTAGTTGCAATAATATAATAAGATCTTATTATGTGACCACACTTTTCACTTGGTCTTTATCCATTTATTCCCTGTTAGTTGGATTATTTATTGACTCGTTCTTGACACCAAGTCACCACATGACTGGAATGACCATAAAAAGAATCCTTGATCTTGACCGTCTGTGTGCAGCAGGAGGAGCGTATGGAGCGCCGGGTACGGATAAACCACAGAACATCAAAGCTTTTGAAAAGAAGAAGCCTTCCGTTTTATTATAAAACAGCCGAGGCCACGTTTGCGTTTCCGTTATGGAGCTGCTCTAATGTTACAGTATAATTCAGCCGGCGTCGCATACAGCTTTTTGAGCGGTTTACAGTTTTGTTGATGAGTTTCCAGCAGGAAGCATAAATTAAAACAATCATGCGACAGGAATTTTTACAGGGAGAAACACTGAAGATCCACATTAGGTTGATTAAATATTTGATCTGAGGCCTGATGCTGTCATAAAAACCGTCATCCTTTCACATTTCAATTATTCATAAAGCTTTATGACACAATGATACATTAAAAATACATTGTATGCTATCAGCCCGTTTAACTGGATATATTGTTTATCATCTTCTGACCAGCAGTTAATGTGTGGACACGACCGGTAAAGTGCTGATGCTCTTCTGAGTTCTGAAGAGTTTCATACCAACATATGAGAGCGACATTAGCGGACCAGTTCCCTGATTTTATATGGCTTAACAACAGCGGAGCGGCGTTTGCGATGTTTGCCCACAAGTGCGAGCTTATTCATGCACGAGCCGGGACATGCACACACTCACGGCTAATTTCACACACATTGGCAGGAGCAAAAACAACAAATCCTCGTTACGCGTGTGACGATGAAACTGTTCAAGTAAAAAGTGTGACTCATCCAACGAGCTGCTCCTTTAGGTAACGAGGGCCATTCTTCTGAATCAGGACGTATTTACAGTACATTCCTGCTCCTGTGCGCTATAAATACCTGCTACATCCTGTGAGCACACTCCCGGTTATTAGCCCTCCATTGATTTGAAAAGTGTGCGTCTCGAGTCCTCGGAGTGATGAGTCATCCAGGCAGGTCAGTAATGGCATGTTGATCCACACGACAGCCGGGTCCATTTCCTCCCTACAATTCCTGAGACACAGACGGAGAGACGATGCGTGCGGGTTTGTTAGAACGTCTGTGGCTTAAAGAGTCCAGCAGTAATACATTTTTTTAATGAATGTTTGAGCGCATCGACACGTCATGATCTGCCCACAGAAAGCCGTCGCCATCATCTTAAGGCTCAGTGTTGGACACACGTCTTTACTCCTGTGGACCAACTGTAGATGAAACAACAGTTACTGGCTGCTGAACGCAGAACGGAAGGGTTCTGACAATTGGTTTACCTCAACAGACAAATGATCCCATGAGCATTAAGGAAAGGGTCAAAGGGTCTGATAACTATTAAACACCCACCGATACTCCTCCACCAAAAGGTCCACACCTCTTTCACAAAGGGAACATGGACCATGCTATGACCATGAAGACTAGGTTCACTCTCCTGCCACTCTACATTTTATTGACTTGCTCCAACCAGAGGGGGCAACCCACCAAAACTGTTTCTGAAGAGATTTCCAATCCTGGAAACATAGAATTATAAACTCTAAGTTGTGTTTTTTAAGTCAGATGAAAAACAAAGATGGATTTGTCATTTCAGGAAGTATCGTCTTTTGACTATTTGAGCCAATCGCACAGCACTTCCTGTTTCTAAAAGACCTGAGGTCCATTTTTCTTTCATGCTCTGAAGGGGGCCACTAACCCAAAGCCTTAGCATGATGGTTTGACCGGGCCAAAATAAATAGGTGTAACTGAGTTCAGGTAACTTGAAAAATAATTTTATTTGTGCTCCCTTTTCATCTTTGGACACTCAACATCTGGATTATTTGTTTTTGAATGAGCACACATGTTTATGTTTATAATGGAGACAG
The DNA here is from genome assembly GCA_009660295.1 of Lophius piscatorius. Taxonomy (NCBI): domain Eukaryota; kingdom Metazoa; phylum Chordata; class Actinopteri; order Lophiiformes; family Lophiidae; genus Lophius; species Lophius piscatorius. Next base: position 15,139 of record VRLP01007156.1, on the reverse strand, counting down.
TCTGTCTGGGTTGTACAGAGAAACTGGAGATGGAGGTACTTCATCCTTGGACCTTGATAAAGTAACAAAAAAGGGTACAGAGAGGTGAAAATGATGACGATACACAAACTTACAGAGACATTCAGTGGAAGAGTCCTTCACCATCATCTTGTCTTTGGCTTTAAATCTGTGATTTACTGCTAATACCAGGTGGAGATGACACGCAGCTAGTCTTCTGACGTACATGCAGGCTTTAGGGTGAAGGTCAGAGGTCAAGCTAATAGGTCAGAAAAGGGCAGCGCATGTTTTTTCTCCACAGGCTCCACAGTTTATTTCATACTTTATGACCGGTGTCTCTGCTCAGGACAAACATTTGGCTCTTAAGGCCTGGACTTTAATATTAACTCAGAAGGGGGGCTTATCTGCCCCAAGTGTATTTTTGATTAGATAAAAATCTGGATTCACCCCCTTTTTCCAAAACAGACTTACAAACAAAATTATTTTTGGGTGAAAAATTAACACAAAAATCCCTTAAATTGTTGAACCATTTTTGAAGTTGAGTCAATGATGATCCAAATTAAAAAAGACATTACTGGCCTCCCTGTGACAGAAGACGCCACTTTGATTGATTTAAAACCAAAAACAAGCATGTACAGGAAATAAAAGCGGTCCCAAAATCCATCCCTGAGTTACATCATACATTTTTAGACTAAATGAAAAGGAGGAAAAATAGAAATAAATCAATAATTGAATTAAAAGATCTATTTGTTATAGTCACCATTTCTGTTTTTAGGCTCGAGTTCAAACTCCTCAAAGTAAGTAAGAAGTGGCATCATCATCCTCTGTGCTTGTTGTGTTATTTAGAGCTCAGGTATTGATTAAAACAAACACATAGACCGGTTTGTTGAAGAAATCATGAAAACATAGATACAGTCTGGGCGTAAAAAACAAAAAACATCCGCTACATACGATACAGGACTGACTCATTTTGCCGACAAAATATTAATGACCTAAATAAATTCACTTGAATGGACTGGGGGCTTCACTCTTTCTTTCTTTCTTGTACTTACTTGTTTCATTTCGTTCCAAATGAGTCCAGCACAAGGCTGCTGGACTCTTCCAGGTTCCACTGGCATCGCTGTAGAAGCTCCTCACACTCGGCTCTGGACCGCAGGCCCAGACGAAACAACTGCTCCACCTGAAACACGGACCATCAAATGAGGCATTTTATCGTCCTGTTCTTGCTTTATCTCATTTCTTTTTCTTAAGGCATGATTTTAAAACTGTCTAGTGACAGCATCTTCAAGTTATATACACAACCAGCCACAACATTAAAACCACCTGCTTAATTTTGAGTAGGTCCCTTTTTGACAGTGAAACATCTCTGTGATACACTTCCTGTTCTGATTCTTTTCAGCATTATCTCTGTCAACAATTTGTGCTACAGCTCTTCTGTGCTATTGGACGACGCGGGCGAGGGCTACTTCTCTTCCCACAAGCAGCAGTGAGCCTTGGGCAACTATGACTCTATTGCTAATTGGCCGGTTGTCCTTCCTCTGTTCAAGTAGCTTTGTTTGACATTCTGCAGTTATGTACCAGACACACAGAGAATCGAAAGAGTCATTTCTCTCTGACTGACGCCGTCAGGTATAATAAAACAAAACTAATCAGTCCGGCCAGCTTCTAGTTCACCAACTTGTGAAGGAATTACTTTGATCAAAACAACACATGTGAAGAAGGTGGCTTAGCAAACGTCATGTTTTATACCCAAGCATTTAATACGGCTCATTCATGGGGAACACAGCGTTACGCCACTATAAATGTGAAGGACACTTCCTGGTTGCAAAGCATTTAACCTCACATGAAGGGTGTCATACGCCCTATAGAAGGACTACCATTTCAAATGTAGATGTGCTCACCATCGTCATATCTTTAAGATCAATCGGACTCTTTTGTTAATAATGGAGTTGTATGAAAAGGCTGAAGATGAAGATATTCTAGCCTTGGATCATGGTTATGTAACAAACATGAGGATCTTTACACCTGAAAGTGTTTTCTGCTTTCAACGCATCCACTTTTAGGACAAAATGTTCTCTTGCTGCCAGACTGATTCCACCCACCAACAGGAGCCATTGTTATGAGATAATCAATGTTATTTTACTTCACCTATAAATGTTTTTAATCTTATGGAGCATTAGTCTGTGTCCATAACCCCTCTCTGATTCCCCTCTGTGCTTTTAAGAATTTAGGATTTTACATCTGCTAACTTTGCAGCAAATGTTATATAGTTAACTTTTATGTGTAATGCAAGACACAACAGATGGAAAATTTTAAATTTTCAAGGATAACAAAGTCATGAAAATAAATAACAGTTATGCAGAGAGCGCACCTTCAGATGATCTACAGCCTGAGCGACGCTCCAGCTATGACTCTGCAGAGCTGTCAGACACTCCTCCAGCGTGACACCATGCACCGCTGCCTGGACCTGAACTCACAGTCATAGGGGTGGAGGGTTAACTGGAATTAAATCTGCCAGAGCCTAGATATTTTTACGAAACTATAAAACAATGAATAATAAACGTATTAGTAAGTCGCTTGCGCGTATTAGGATATAGAACGCAATTTTTAATTAACTTGCGAGCTGCATTCACGTCCTGCCAGTGCGTTCAACAACCGTCACAAAACACATGAAGCTACTTAATTTAACGCAAAATACACCTTTAGGAAGACTGAAATGTCTGAATTAGTCCAGTCATTTACCAAGGGACAATTAAACCTGTAATGTTTTACTTGTAAAATAAAGTTTTCTGGCTATTATTGACGTCTGTGAATTAAAACGATTTAAGGGAAACGATTCTGTGGAACTCTGCTGAGAGAGAGGGATACGTAACCATAAGTTATGCTGATCTATTTTGACTCCATTTGGGAGCAAGTTTTGCCAAAAAGAAGCTCCGCCTCCAGATACAGCACAGGTAAACTCAAATGAATTTCCTTCAGATAACAAGGAATAAACCTTCTTGAGGAAGGTTCAGTGAAGGTTGAGCTGTTTGGCCACAATTACCAATAACATGTTTATAGGCGAATGGGTGAGGTCTTCAGCCTGGACGCCATACCTGCTGTCAAGAGTGGCGGTGGTTGCATTATTATGCTGTTGGACAATTCCAAAGTCAATTGAACTGATGCTTTAAAGAAACAATGAAGATGGAGGTCAATTATCTCCATTCTTTAGAAAACCCTAGTGTCATCTGCCAGAGGATTGGGACTTGGGCAGGGTTGGGTCTACCAGATGGACAATAAAAAGTGTTAATTTCTAAATGAGCCTCGAGTTCAGGAGCTGGAATGTCCTTCCATCAAGAACTTGTGGACTGTGCTGGGAAAACACGTCCGTTCCCAGGAGGCCAACACATTTAGTCAAACAGCACCGATTCTGTCCAGAGGAGTGGTTAAAAATACAGCCACAGGCTCGAGGATGGTGATAAAGGAGCTTAATGAGGTGGAAAGGACATTTAAGCATATATTGAAATTGCTGAGCAGTCACGTTCTCAGAGGACCAATAATAAATTCATCATAGAACGAAAGTTAATGAGAGTATTTTTGTGACAGAGATACACTCACTCCATCACAGAGAGTTCATTAGACGTCCATGATATGCATGCTAACTTCTAGCCATGAGTCTTCAGGGAACGCCTCTGAGTCTCTATCAGAGGTTTAATATTTTACAGGAAAATACAGCGACTGCCCGCCTTGTGCCTCATCAGTCTAGTGCATCCTGCGGTGGACCTACAGGTCCACATACTAACCTGTGTGATGATCTGTTCCTGTTGCATGCTGGGAGCTGCAGTCTGTCCGTTGTTGTTGTTGTGGGAAGAGTTTGGTTTGGCTCCGCCAGGCTGCTGCATTATGGGTTTGACAGCCGCCATATTGGCCGCTCCATATCTGATAAGAGGACCAGAGACAAAATAGATATGAGGACAGTTTTCACAATAAACAGATGAAATTGTTTTAAAAGATAATGTAAAATATTGCATGAAAGTCTGAAAAAGGGGCATAATCCATAGTTAGAGGAAATAAGTTGATGTGGATTTATGATCCTATTGAGAAGAAGAAGAAAAGATTTGACATCTTCGGAATACAATTTTAAAGAAAAAACCCCGTATCTTATGTGCAAACTGAAGTGGAAACACAAAGAGGTGCTTAAAATATCTTTTTTTAAAAAAGGAGGCGTCACACTGTGCAGAATAAAGTGAATGAAGGAATGAACCTGTGGAAAGAGCATGTGTTTGCCTGAGCGAACACTAAGCAGCACCTTCGCGCTGTCAGTCACATCTCCCTCACTCAGTATTGAGTGATGCTCACTCTGTTGGTGTTGTTTGAGCTTTTTCCAAGGGAAACTGTGATAATGAGTCGACATCTTTTAGTGATGCTGGTATTTTAGGAGCGATAAGAAAGAGCCGTAGGCTGTTTCTTTTTTTTTCTTTTTTACTCAGTGACGCAAGAAATAGCATTTCATGTGGAAATTATTCTAAGACCCCCGCCATATTTTCGTTTTGCTAAAGAAAACAAGAGTCATCAGACGTTTGTAAGATGTTATTCACTTAAACTGCAAGTGTTTATAATCAGTTGTGGCGAGTAAATAAGTACATTTACTCAAGTAATGTACTAAAGTACATTTACTCAAGTAATGTACTAAAGTACTCATTTAAGGAATCTGTACACAAGTTTTTCCATTTTGCACTACTTTAGACCTTTACTCCATTACGTTTGTCTGGCAGCTGTAGTTACAAATTACTTTTCAGATTATAATTTTCACACATTTCATGACTCCATAAGTAAGGGATTACATGTTTCTTTATTGGGTAAGAAAATCCTCCTTTTTCTTAAGTTGAATAAACTATTTATAAAGCAGCTTGGAATGTCTGGAAAATGTCACACATCTGAAAAAAAGCTGATGATACGAAAAGTTATTTCTCAAATCCCTTGAGAAAAAAAATTTATCTTATGTATATAAGATAATAACTTGTGCGGCCAATATATTTATCGTGTGCTCGCAAGATGATTTACTGTTGTTATTCCATAAGCGTCTCTTGATGGACAAAGCCACCATATAACATATAATCGGCTGACCAGGGCTTACAAAGATTTATTTTCACTTCGAAATGCCATACAATTGGTTTGAGAAACACAGCGAGGACTAATTTCATCAAGTCAGAACACATACAAAATTACTTCCGCTGTGATCCTTCATAATAAATATCCTCTGCTGTAGCAGAAAAGAAGCAAAGAACAGGCCTGCCTTTGCAATGCGGAATTTATCTTGTGCGCAAAAGTTATTATCTTTCGCGCATAAGATAAAAAAACATTTTCTCGAGGGACTTCGGGGGTTCTGGAGTATCGACAAAGGATTTCCACTTCCTGTCATTAGTGTGATGTCAGAGGAAATTGGTCACCATGTGGACATGGACCACGCTGCATATTTCCTTAACTGTTAAACTAATCTAGCAATTTTATTCAATTTGGGAAATGTTATGCATGTAGATGAATGGCAGCTACATAAAGTAGCTTAAGTCCCAGCAATGTCATCAGCCACCACCGCCAGTATCCAGAGTCCAGGATCTAGAATAATGCTAGTTCAACTACATTTTCTGCCTCAACATAAAATTACCAGTTCTCTTCCCAATGGCTAATTTTTCCACGTTATTAAACAAACACGTTAACAACAAGGTGCCAATCACAACAAAACAAATTACAAAGAGGGTAAGATTAGCTGTAGAAGAAACAATAAATTAATAAACAAGAAGATGATAAAATAAGGAATGATTTTTTTGAACAAACAACCTTCCCACCCTAAGCTGCTTAAAGACGTTGTCTCAGTCATCACTAAGTCACATCTATTTGAAGATCCTTCTTCATAAATATCTGAATGGCTTTGATCTTTCCAATTTATCCAATTTTCTTTAATCCAATGAGCCTCCTAGGGCCAACGGGTCTTCTGGTAGTGGCCTTTTAATGATAGCCAACGTCCAAACTCCCACAGTGAGGCCTGAGGAAAGTGTGTCTGTTTTTAAAAGCAAACTTAAGCTAAAGCTAAATCTATTTTATTATATATTTGTCTATTTTTGTCAGTATGTTTCTACATTTAAGTTTTCATTATCATGATTTTATCTCATAGGTTTCGATCTTTCAGATGTTGGAAGTCGGAGGACGGACGAGACTAGAAAGGAGGACATCCCAGGGACAGCCCAGGTTACACGTCTTGGAGACAAAGTCAGAGAGGACAGATTGAGATGTTTGGACATGTGAAGAGGAGGGACGGTGGATCTAAAGGTAGAAGAATGCTGGAGATGGAGCTGCCAGGCAGGAGAAGGAGAAGACCAGAGAGGAGGTTTCTGAGTGTGGTGAAAGAGGACATGAAGTTAGTTGGTGTGACAGAGGAAGATGCAGAGGACAGTAGAAGACGGAAACAGATGATGTGCACTCCAACCTTTACAAGGAACAACCAAGAGAAGAAGAAGAGGAAGATATGTTTCCACATTTTAGTCAGTTACTACAGAGTTATTATTTTATGTTATTATAGTATATTTTACTGCCTCAGTTCATTTCCTGTTTTTATAGGTCCATTATGCAGCTGTAGTATGTGGATGGGGGTAATGAGGGGATACAGGGAAAATGTTTTAAACATGTAAATCTTACTTTTAGTGTATGAAGAGTGCTATATAAATAAAGTTTTATTGATTGATTGGTCGATCGATCACTAAGTGGAGAAGTAACGAGAAGATGAGGTAAGACAGCGTTTGGTATCAGTGACACACCTTTCCAGAAAAGCAGGTCGATCAGGCAGCGGCGTGGGAGCTGAGGTCTGGGAGCTGTCAGTCAGTGAGGAGAGGCCACGCCCCTCACGAACAGTGAGAGGATCCAGTGAGGAGCTGCTTGAGTAGGAGGAGCTCCGAGCTGTGGCCTGTGAGGACAGGAATGTGACTTGAGGAAGGGAGGAGGTGGACGAGTTGGAGGACAGGAGGGGACCCAGGAGTCCAGATGTCCGCCTTGGCGAGACAGAGAGTGGGGGAGGAGGCAGAGCCACGGGGGCGGAAGACAGCGGGGGTACCAGCGTGTGGGGAGAGGAGGAGCGGGAGCCCGGCTGAGAAATAGTGTGATCCCTGGGTGGGATCTGAGGAGGCGCGTTTTCACGGACCCCTAAGGAGCTGGAGCTGCAGTACGCCTGCGGCTGAGCACTCCGGGTGGAGATGCTGTATTTGGAGGGACGCTGTGGGGGGACGGGGCTGCGAGGAGGCAGCACTGGAAGGTCCTCAAAACAGGAGGTGAAGGTGGAGGTAGATGAGGGGGAGGAAGGAGGCAGGCAGATTTGTCGATGGGGGCCAAAAGGTGCCAGGGGCATGGGTAAGGGAGAGGATGGGAGGGAGCGTCCCGTCGCCATTGGAACCTGCAGCTTCACCATCACCTACACACAGAGGAGGAAGAGGAGAGACATTATCTGAGCAAACCCGTCTGTTCAACACCTCCCACAAACTGTAGGTGAATGTTGCTCCACCTCTCGCTGAAGTTCCTGGAAGAGGTCAGCTGACTGCGTCTCATTCCTTCCTGATGTGGTGATGAGGATGGACGTGACCACGGCCTCTTCAGCCTGGCCTTTGTTGATGCACCGCACCTCCTGGTCATCTGATTGGTCTTCCTGCTCCGCTGTTACCTCGTCGTAGGCCGGCTGAGGCAGAGGCCAGTCCAGTATGGATGGAGTGTCCTTAGGATGAGAGAGAAGTGAAACCAAAACTTCTGGGTTCCTCTCCAGAGGTATGGTGACCTCGTTCAAAATCCCACTTCTTACAACGCTTGTGTGACAGTATGTACGCGCACTTCAAACCTCCAAATGTGTGAGTGAAACATTCTCAGCAGTTTCCTCGAAACAGTCTAGATCTGATTCCAAATGTGAATTCAGAGATGCTGTTCTGTTCAAGATCTGGAAAATGTTGGTGCTTTAGGTTGTAGAGGTTTTACAGCCATAACCAAAAGATCTATGGAAGAGAGCTTTGGCGAATTTTAGGAATACAATTGTGATGATGTCAGCAGCCGTTCTGCAGACGCTGGTCTGATTTTTTGAGAGCTGACGTTTGTTCTGTGATCAGGAAGCAATGACTTTAGAACTTTGTTAAACTGACACTGGTTTCTGTTTTTCTAATAGTCAGTGTTGTAGTCATTATTTTAAGACATGGAGTCCTTATGTTTAAAAACTAGGCCATTATCTTGAGATATTAAGTCATCATTTTGAGGTACTAGGTCATTCATTTCAGATACTGTGTCATTCTGAGACTTGAGTGATTATCTTAGGATAACTAGGTCATTATTTTGAGATAGATTGTCATTCCTTTCAGATATTGAGTCCTTTGCTTTATCTCAATTATCTTAAATCATTATTTTCAGACACTGAAGAAAAAGAAGAAGGAAAAAAAAGATGGTGGGGACACGCAGGTACCCGGCTCTGCATCTGGACAATAAACTGGACTGGTCAGTGAACACACACTACCTCTCCTGCAGAGGGAGACTGCAGCCTTTAACTACTGCAGTAAACTCCTGCAGATGTTCCATCAGTCTGCAGTAGCTAGTGTCTCCTTCTGTGCCGTTAGCTGCTGGTGGGGGAAGCATAGAGAAGGGGGACCCCCAGAGGCTGGACAGAGTGTTCAGGTGTGCTGAATCTACGGTTGGCATAGAGTAAGTGTTTCTTTAGTAGAGAAAAGAATACTTGAGGAGCTCCTTCTGGCCCCTGAACCTCTCCAGGCCTAAAGTTGTCCATACGGCTCTTATCACTTAATTTATTTTGAATTTGCCCTCCATCGTCATCACGGTTTTAATCCAAAGCAGTTTCAGCGACTGAGCGTCGGATCAAACTGCTTTCGCGCTCTACCTTCAGCGTGTCATCGTCGAGCTGCCGGGTGTTGGTCAGTGGCGAGGGAGTGGTGGAGCTGAAGCTGTCATCGGTGAAGTCGATGAGGGACAACTCGCTTTTGGCCGCACGAACGCTGGCCCCCTCCCAAGGCCGTAGTCTCAGTCCCAGGGACACTCCAATCGTCTTCAGCCCTGACGAAGCGCTGGCGTCTTCATCGTCGTCGTAATCGTCCATCACAGAGTCGTAGAATGGCTCTGGAGGCGCAAGGAAGAAACTTCCCGTAAATAACAGCAGGGAGGCTTAAAGGTGATGTTGCAGGTTTACCCACAGCTCAGGAAAAGAAAAGAAAAACTCACTCTTCAGTAGGACGGCAGGTTGTGGAGGACGAGGAGGACCCTGCTCTGTTAACGAGAAAACGATCATTTATTTTGCTTGTGCTTTGGACGGATCGTCACTTAAAGGATGTCACATGAGTTTAGATTTACTCTTGGAACGGTTGGGGAGTTTAGTCGGCCTGGCGGTTCCAGAGTCCATTCCGAGCACATCAGGAGGGTCCATGGGGTTCCCCAAATAAAGACTGTAAGAGAGCAGAAAAGAGTTAAAATAAGGAAGTATTTATCCTGCATTTCGAGCAAAATTACGAATAAAAATACAATTCTGCAGCAAAAAGTCCTGTAAATGTTACTTAGTTTAAAGGAGCTGAATGTAGACCTGAGATGCCACAAAAACCGTCTGACAGAGAAATCTATGCACTCATGAATACCAAAAGAATAATTTGGGATTATTGACGAAAACATAGTTGATTGGTTTGTAAAAAAACAAACAAAATAAGAGATGATATCATAATTTCCAAGAGTGGATGAACTGCAGGCGATGATGCACTGCTGCACCCTGGTGGACAGAAGTGGAACATCAACTAAAATATCTTCCTAATGCTGATAATAATGTTAATAGAACAGACAAATAAATGATGAGGATTTAAACGGAAAATGATAGAAGGAGAGATGTCTGCAATTGTAATCATCATTATTAATCTTGTGTATTATAAGAACCCTAATGCTTTTAACATGTGCTATATTTTATTATATATATATAACAATGTACATATTATTTATCATATTTTAAATATAAATAAAATGCTTAAGCCATATTATATTGTTGAACTAGATTATGTATTATGTCATACTACATTATTACATTTCACCTTATATTACTTTATATAATATTTGATGTTAATTAGTCTGTATGATATCATACTATATTATGTCATGTAACATCATATTGGTGCAGAAAAGAATCAAGTCTTAACCCCGAAATGCTAAGTAATGTTTGATTCATTGTATATTTCTAACTTTGGTGGTGAGTTCAGTTAGCGAGCATCAACCTGTCTATACGATCTGCGTGTCCCCAGCTCCTGTGAGGGTCCGTGTCTCCATGCCCAGTGTGAATGAAGGAGTGTTTCAGCGGGCGGCTGATGTCCTGGGCAGACAGACCGGCGACTGACGTCACCACATGACGAGGAAACTGTCCGATACGAAGCGTCCCCCTGTTCTGACCTCGCCACCAGTAATGTTCCGCCCTGAAACGAGAAGAAAGCGGTCCGGGTAACTTTTACCACTTTGATTTTTATTTCAGGATACGAAAGCAAATTATAAAAAACAACAATGGGCCACAATTTTTGTCTTCTCCCACCAAAAAGGATGAGAGAAATGTAAAAGACAATTGTTTGACTTTCGTTATCAAATTTGAAAAATTTAAAAAATTTATCAAAAATCACCAGTAATCATAAATGAAAAAAATGTACAGCTGAGAAATGTACAGCTGCTGTTCGGAGATCACTCCGCGATGGATCCTTAAAAGCATTAACGGCTCCAGAATGGATCCTGCTTAAGGTATGTCTGGTAGCTGCTGTCAAGTCTACTGATGGACCCAGCCTCAATCGATCCATTGCTATGGGACACACGGATACATTTCTTCAAACCAGTTAAACTACTTCTGGTAGGATTCATGAGCTGCGGATGTATTTCCTATTAAGAGTTTAAAAAAGAAACAGGAAAGTATTGAAAACAAGACCATAGAGCTGAAAAGCCTCTGACTTCTTCCTAAGAGTTTGAAATAAATTGCTACTTTTGTAGAAAAAGTGAAAAAAATTTTCTATTCTCTCAACCTTTTCTGGTCATAGAAAAGGAAAATCGGCTTGTTTTGCGATTTAGATTTATTATTTTTCTCTTAAAACGAAAAATCAAACAAGTAGTCGTATTTGTTTTTCTGTGTGTTTCGGAGACACAATGAAAATACAAACTCCTCATATTCTGCGACTAGACGATCCTATTGAACAACAATGGGACTTTTCCTGACTGAGATCCAGTCTGTGAATATGAAGAACAGCATCGGAGACGAGGGACGACCTTGGCAGAGTCAGATATTCGCTGAAAACATATTTGACTCTCTGTTGAGCATACAGACACAACTCTCACTTTGGTTACATTGAAACCTGATGGCACGTAGAAATCGCCCGTGTACCCCGTACTCCCGCAGTACCCCCCACAAGAATCCCTGCGGGACATGGTCATAGGCCTTCTCCAAATCCTATAACCATATGTAAACCAGATGGGATAATTCCCAATGACCCCAAAAGCAAGTCTGCAAGAGTCAAAAGTTGGTCCACCGTTCCACGCCCAGTTCTGAATCCGCATTGTTCCCACTGAAACTGAGGTCCTTTTTTCCGTCCCATGAATACACTTATCTTGTTGGCTTGTGTGTATTAATTTTTAGGGAGTGACACACACCAACAGCACAGACTAAACAGAAGGATATCTGTCCAAATCCCAGAAGCGACTAAGTGACTGTAATGAGTTAGTAACAGGACAGTAATTACAGTAATACTCGATAATGCCAGGAATCCAGTTTCAACAAAAGATGCATTTGAGAACTTGTGGGAATGACCGCCATCCTGCACCGACGAACACGGGACATGTCTCTCAACAACAGCGATGTGGTTTAAAATCCTGCCTTGTGCAGCAGAGTGTAACTGAAGGACTGTGACATTCCTCCACCTGCACGCGTTCGGTCCCACACTGACCTTCCCTCTATGATGGTGATGACGTCATTCATTTTAATCTGGAGCTTGTCTTCCTCCTCAAAGTCCTGCAGCGCTCTCATATCTGTAGGCATAGTCTGCAGAACACACACACACACACACACACACACACACACGCTTACACATTGAACAAAACACTACACGATAAATGATGACTGTCATCCGCAGAATCTCAGACCAACTGAAAAGAACATTTTTGAACAGCTTTTCATTTTCTTCCACTGGCTTTACCTTTATATTTCATTTTTCTACCTGATGCATCGGGACGTGACTAATTACTCTTGGAACAATTAGAACATTTAATTGGAGCAAGATGGTGATTTCATGCATTCTTGTTCACAAATTTAAAGAGATGTAGAGAAAGTTAGAAAAATGATAATGACATCATTGCCTTATTCCACAACTTCACTATTTAATGTGTCAACAAACATTTTCTCCACACTAGACTTAAAATAGCTCCACAACTATCAGGAGTATTTACATAACCTGTGGGTCTATGGACAGACAGGACCAAAAATAATCTATATTCAATGCATAGAAAAAAAAAACCATAATGTCCATTCTTGTCATTTTTTTTAGATAGAACAGACTCCAACATCCTTATATTACAGTAACAGCATGAAACAAAACAATCGGTTAATTTGCTCGGAACTCTTTGATTACTACTGCATCAACCTCGATAGAGATACCAACAAGTTTATGTTGTTCTGTATAGTCGTTGTGGGGTAGAACATGGACTCCTCTCCATCTGGCACAGTCAGATGGATAATAGACCCAAAATGTGCCATAAATGGGATTTTGACCCCAGAGAGGGATTGTGGCTACAAAATACCACATATGTCCACTAGGGGGAGCTACACATACATACTAGAACCTTTTGCTGTGACATGAAGTAATGATTGGTTGGTATGGAAATGGGTTTTATTAAAGAAAGTATCGAGAAGAAGGTAGAAGCTTCATGGAAACTATACTTAAATACAGTATCAAAGTAGTTTTAGCAAAAGCTTCTAGGGAAACACTGAAATAATTCATTCAATTCAGGAAATTTACGGAATGCCTGGTGAATATATAAACATTTACGCCACAATAAAATTTGTGTTCTTCCTCTTGTTATTGTGGAGTGTTTGGTTTCGACTGAACCTGCTGCGGTACCTCCAGCAGGAAGTCTCTGAGAGCGATGAATGTCGGTCTGTCCTCTGGTTTGGGACTCCAGCACTGCAGCATGACGTTGTAGATGTCTTGAGGACAGTCGTCTGGTTTGCACAGCCTCTCAGCCTCCACGTCCACCTTATGGAGAATCTGCAGAGACACATAAGTCACACAACGCAAAGAACAATTATTACATGGTGGTTGTTTCTAAATTGCCAAAAGCAGCTGTTAGGGTTAGGTTTCGGGATTTATGATATTATTTTCCACAGGAAAAGTGTGTGCGTGAGCATGTGTGCGTGTGTGCGTGCGTGCGCATGCACCTGGCTTCCATTGAGGCCCAGCCACGGCTCCTGTCCGTGGGTGAACATCTCCCACAGAGTGACCCCAAACATCCAGGTATCAGAAGCATGAGAGAACGTACGAGACTTCAGAGACTCGGGAGCACACCTGGAGAGAGGCGGGGATAAGGAGTGTAACGTCAGGAGCCATGCTGGATAACGAGAACCAGGATACATGATTTTGTGTGACCGGCATGCTTTCCTCACCAAGGGAAAGGGATTTTGTGGCCCTCCTCCATGATGTATTGGTCGGTGTGTGTTGGCAGTGCCCTCATCAGGCCAAAGTCTCCAATCTTCACCGTGTCGTTGGTGGACAGCAGAACATTGCGAGCAGCCAGATCCCTGTGGAGGAAGCGCTTCTGCTCCAGGTAGGCCATACCGCACGCCATCTAGACGTACACACACACACACACACACACACACAATGCAAGAACGCTGCTGTAATCATCTAAAAACACGATGTATAAAAACATCCACAGGGTCAGATCTTGTTGTTTTGTTGTTTTTCGTTGCAGAATGTTTATTACAGGTGCTTTAAAGTGGAAACCAAACGTTTGATCTCCGAATGTTTCTAACTGGTATTATTTGTGACATTGATGCATCAAAGACAACTGGATAGCTTTCACCGGGATAAAAGACATGTGAGTGGATTCATTCATTTAGTTCGTAATGGAGAGGTGACAGCCGGCAGAAACGGTACCCGGCTGCCAGCCTGCCTAGACCTCCAGTCTGTGCGGGAGATTTTCTCCCCGGTGGCAGACAGAATTTCACAGTGACAGCCGGGTTAATAGAGAAACGATCTAAATTTTGTCACTGTTCCATAGCGATGTCATTGTGTAATCACTGTTAACTTAATGATGACACCTCCATCAACCACAACATTAAAACCACCTGCTTAATATTGTGTAGGTTCCCCTTCTGCCGTCAAAAGAGCTCTATGATGCTATGTGTGTTCTGATGACAACAAGCCCTGGGCGCCGATAAACCTGTCAGCAGTTGGCCAGTTGTCTTTCCTCATCCTCAGACCACAGACCATTAGTACTGTTGTTGGTACTAATCCCTGCATACTAGGAAGGCCCATCAAGACCTGCAGTGCTTTGATAGAGTCGTATAACCATCAAAGTTTGGCCGTTGTCAAAGTCGCTCTGACCCTTACATTTGGGGGAAAAACGACGTCTTGCCTCCAGATAGGCGCCACTGTAACGAGATAGTCACTATCATTTTAATTTCATCTGCCAGTGGTTATAATGTTATGGATAATTGGGGTATACTAAAGTAGAAAGTTTTAAGTTTAGGTGCAGGTTTGAATCTATTACTTTTAAAGCAATTTACTATGAATGATTTATTGTTTGTCAACAAATTTCAAAATGAATGAAATGAACGTATGAATGAAGGTATGAATGAACGTATGAATGAACGTATGAATGAAGGTATGAATGAACGTATGAATGAACGTATGAAAGAACGTATGAATGAACGTATGAAAGAACGTATGAATGAAGGTATGAATGAACGTATGAATGAAGGTATGAATGAACGTATGAATGAAGGTGTGAATTAACGTATGAATGAAGGTATGAATGAAGGTATGAATGAAGGTATGAATGAACGTAAGAATGAAGGTATGAAAGAACGTATGAATGAAGGTATGAATGAAGGTATGAATGAAGGTATGAATGA
>VRLP01007155.1:0-23631 GCA_009660295.1 Lophius piscatorius | reverse complement strand
TGGTTACCTGTCAGTGGGTGGGATATATTACCTGGTTACTATGGTTACCTGTCAGTGGGTGGGATATATTACCTGGTTACCTGTCAGTGGGTGGGATATATTAACTGGTTACTATGGTTACCTGTCAGTGGGTGGGATATATTACCTGGTTACTATGGTTACCTGTCAGTGGGTGGGATATATTACCTGGTTACTATGGTTACCTGTCAGTGGGTGGGAGTATAATGCAGCAGGTGATCATGAAGTTGATGTTTGAAGCAGGAAAAATGGAGGAGCTTTAGGACATTTTGGGCTGGATGTCACCTGGGTTGGGTTAGGTCTGGAGACTAACGTCTGTGGACCGTTGGTCACATGACTCGTCTTTACACATGTCAGTTTTAAAGATCCTGTGGCCCACTTGTTTATCTCACGCAGTCAGGATCCCAGTGAAGGGGCCGGTTCAGTGTTGTTGAGTGTGAATCATGTTTTCATCCCAGGACATCATGGGGTTCACCTGTCTGCATCTGGCGGCTAAACTGGGCCATTCTGACATAGTCCATCATCTGCTCTCCAAGGCATCCAAACACATCAACAGTCAGGTAAAGCGCCTCATCCACTAACCGCTCACCACGAGACGGCGCCGGAGGCGGGTTCTTACAGCTTGTGTTTGTGCAGGACGACGGGGGCTGGACGCCCATCACCTGGGCCATCGAGTACAAGCACAAGGAGGTGGTCCAGCTGCTGCTGGCCAGAGGAGGAGACGTCAACATCAGGGACAAGGTGGGGGAGGAGCTCTGCTGTTAGACGCCGACGCGGCTGTTTCAAACATCCTCGTTAAGATTCCCACAACGTTAATTATAATAATGATGATAATGAATAATACCTTCATCAGTTATAACAACGACAACAACAACAATATAATATAATATATAATAATACCATTATAATGACTAACCACGACAGCAAGTATAAAAAATACAATAATAGTCAAAAACAGCAAAAATCATAACAATAAAAGAATAAAAATCCTTCAGAACAATTATAAAGTTTTTAACCTTGTTTTCAATAACAGTAATTATAAAATAACAGAAATCAGTTGAGACAGAAGTGGAGGGGATCTCTCAGGTGTGACGTCATGATCACCTTCTACCTGGATCCCGCCGGAACATGAAAGGAGAAGACATTTAAATGACTCCGCCTCAGCGAGGAGGTTCAGGACGCTCCTTCATTTTGAGGGATTTTACACTTTAAACTTTTATGGAGGGAAAGTTCTCACTGGTGACGCAACAAACCTGACCGATGTCTGCAGGTTCAGTCCTTCTCTCCGGGGTTAGATGTTTCTTCAGTCAGAAACATCTTCATCTTCTCGCTGGCAGTTAATAAGATCTCCAGGAGACGTTCGTCCTGGAGAAGCATCAATCCTTCGGGGGTCTTCCTGCTACTTCCTGTCAGCCATGCTGACAGGAAGGATCTTCTCTGTCAGTCCCACATCCCGGCGTGGAGAAGGTTCCCCGGGTGACGTGGGATTGATGTCGGCGCCGAGTCTTCAGTTTGTCAGTATGATTTAGCCTTCAGGCCGTGTCAGCTGATCAATTCTCCTGATTCTCAAAAGCAGGAAAAATCTCGTCAGATTTTTCCACGCCGCTGGAGAAGCGTGCGGGTTTATTCCTGAGGAGGGAACGGACCGGGGTTCCTTCTGATGAAGGCGATGAAGGCGAGCAGGAAGTTATCCAGAAAAGAAGCCGGTTGATTCTTATTTTATCACAAAAAGGTCGGTTTGAGTAAAGACGTTAGTCAGATTGGACCTCTTGTTGTCCCTCCCCCTTATGCCCATAAATGGGAGTGCAGCGGTACCGCGGTCCACGAGGACTGGAGGTACTGCAGAACCTCCTCCGGTTCTGACGAGCTGGACTCCTGCTAACCAGCGACGTGCTGCACGGTAACTAAGTACATTTACTTGAGTACAAACCGGAGGTACTTTATATTTTTTCTACTTCTACACATTTGTTATACTAGTTGTTTTCAGATTACAGTTTGAAATGTTTTAGTAAATAACTCGTTTATAAACGTTTTTAAAATAGTAAAAGTTCACTTTTAGAGATTCTTTTAAACTAATATTCTTATTATTCTTATTATAAAACAGAGATGAGAATGTTATTCATTAAACAAGAACATAGAGTAATCAGATTACTTCAATGTTAAGACTACATCATAAAGTAATCAGATTACTTCAATGTCTAGACTCAACAGACTAAAGTAATCAGATTACTTCAATATTGAACACCTACAGCATAAAGTAATCAGATTACTTCAATTTTAACATCACTGTTTGAAGTAGTTTGATTACTTTAGTTCTCGATCCACCACTGAAAGCTGGTTCAGAAGGTTTCTATAAGTTGGTACTCGGTACCGGATCAGAACAAAGGAGAAGGATCCGACCCGGACAACAAATATTACTATTGTCATCCATTCTGATCGGAGATGTTTGACCAGCGTGCCTTCATCATCATCATCATGATCATCATCCTGCTGCTTCTTGGTTCATGGTGTTCTTCAGCTCCTGTCAGAACTTGCTCCCGGTACCAGCTCTGTCTCTGCTCCCGGTTCAGGAGGAGAACGTCTGTCTGCACTGGGCCGCTCTGTCGGGCTGTGACGACATCGCCCAGGCGCTGCTGGAGGCGCGGTGTGACCTCGGCGCCCTAAACGTCCACGGAGACTCGCCGCTGCACGTCGCCGCCAGAGAGAACCACCTGGAATGTGTGATGTGAGTTCAGACGGGTCAGAACCTCACCGTTACACAAGTGTGTGTTTGATGTGTTAGCGTTCAGAAGGTATTAACGTCAGAACCCAGACCAACTATTGGTCCACAGAGGGACATTTAAAAAAAACACACTAAAGTAGAAATCAAGTTTTTATAAAATTTGATTCCTACTTTTTCTCCTCCGGTTGTCAATCATCTACTTCATAAACACAGTTTGATTGATGGATTGGAGCTGCTGCTCCTTTGTGCTGAAAAGAACCAGAGGGGCGGGGTTTAAGGACGCCTCACCTAAGGGGGGCCAATCCGGGGACGGGTCCCCCGTTAACGTCCCTGCAGCGGTCCCATACTTCTCTCTTTGGTTTGTTCTCAGAAACATGAACTTCCTGTGTCTGCAGGTTGTTCCTGTCCCGCGGGGCGGATGTCAATCAGAAGAACAGGGAGGGGGAGGCGGTTCAGGACTGCTGCGTCTACGGCTCCCAGGTGTGGACGGCGCTCGGCACCAACAAGAAGCTGACGGACGCCCGGAGAGGACGGGACAGCCAGGGAGAGAGGGTGCTCAGCAGGTAGACCCAGAAACCGGTCCAGTGATTCACCAGAACCAGTTCCGGCTCAAAACCACATACTCCTCTTCCTTGATTCTGTTCCTGATTCTGTCCGTGTGATTCAATGAGCGGTCCTGGTTCTGGAGGGGTATTTCTATCATATTAAATATAATGATGTAACGGATTTCTGTCTCCGTCCTGCGTCTCTCTCAGGGACATTTCTCGGGGGTACGAAGCGGCCCCCATCACCTGTGTTAATGGCGTTGACAGCGAGCCCTGCCCCGAAAACTTCAAATACATACCGGACAGCTGCGTCACGTCCCAGCTGAACGTGGACAAGGACATCACCCACCTACAGGTGGGGCGTCACACATTTACCCCCGTCTGTATTCTACTGTGCAGTTCTAGATTTATATAAACATCCGTTTATGTCAGTCTGGTTCCAGTCTGTTCACGGAGCTCCCTCTAGTGGACAGAGGTGGGATATTACAGCCAAAATCACATTTATGTGCACTCAAACAGAGAGTCCTCCTGGTTCTGACCCACAGAAACTGTGTAGAAGAACATGAACTGTGTGGTATTTCTATCAAATGTGATGTTAGTAGTTATCAAAGAGTGATATGATGATAAGATATTATCAAAGAGAAGATATGATGATGTCAGAGCCTTTGATCTACAAACATCAGCTGAAGAGTTCTGACACCAGGGGGACTTTTATCTTATAGATTTCCGGTCCATCATTTTCTTAATCGTTGATCTGATTTAGTCCAAACTTGCCGCATATAGACCAAGGTGAGGATTTTAATCTATATAGTTCATATTTTACTCACTAGGGGGAGCTTCTTCTTTTTATACTGTGGACGTAACTCCATATTTAATGTGAGGGCTTCAATCAGGAGGGGTCGCCTGTACAACGCAGGGGGTTGGGGACTTTACACCCTTGCTGTCGGCGTAGATCTGGGTTTATGTTTAACAAACATAAACAGGTGAATGTTTCCGGATGAATCGGCGTCACTGATGTCACTGATTATACCGTCATGTAAAGATAAAGGCCGCATCCTAATCGTAGTGATTCTGTCCCTCAGCACTGCAGCTGCTCCGACGACTGCTCCTCCAGTACCTGTGTGTGTGGGCAGCTCAGTCTCAGGTGTTGGTACGACACTGTGAGTACGCACACACACACGCACACACGCACACACGCACTAGTTCACCTGAGGCCACACCTCTACCTGCTAAAATGAAGGTTTTCTATTTGTTGTGTTTGTAGGAGGGTCGACTACCTCTGGACTTCTGCCAGCGAGAACCTCCGGTCCTGTTTGAGTGTAACCACGCCTGCTCCTGCTGGAGGACCTGCAGGAACCGGGTGGTCCAGAACGGACTGAGGTGAACTGATCACACACAACACAAAGGACCGACCCGTTTACGGACCCCGAACACTGACCCATTTATCAGGTGTCGCCAACCCAGATACAATCCAGGCGTGCTCACAGGAGAAATTGGGTCAGGGTGGGTTCATGTGGGTTTAAGGGTGTTTTTACATTTCATCAACAACAGGCAGGAAATATTTCGGAGGCATCTCTAATCCACAGCAGAGGCTGACCTCATTTAAATACGGCCACTAGGGGGCGTGGTGTAACCGGTTTAACCAGACAGGTGGAGCCCGCTGAACATTTGTTTCCTGTTTACTTCAGTGGATTTGTGTCAGGAACAAATTTGGCTCGTGTGCAACAAAGAAGTAATCAATGATGTTTACCGTTTACTGCAAGGAGAAATCTTCACCTTCGATTAAAGGTTGTTTTCTCTCTTAGATTTGTGTAACGGGTGAAATGAGCCGACAAGGCTGTTAAATGTTGGCAGGTGAAAAGGATTTTAGTGTCCCGGTGAATTTATTTACCAGACAGGATGGATTTTTAACAATTCACCATTCTTTTTAAAAACATTTCTTTAGTCTTGGTTTTTTCATTCTTTCTTTTTTTTTAATAGTTTGCCTTACTTTTTACAAACTTTTTTTTTATTACTTTCATTATTTCTTTTATCATTTTTTTTAATTAAAATTATTTTCCCATACTTTTAAAAAGATTTTTTTAATTTTCTTAATTAATTAATTAATTTTTATTTAAAGAATTTTCCATACTTTAAAAAAAAGTTTTTTTAATTTTCATAATTTTGGTATTATTAGTATTATTTATTTACTATTTTATTTTTTTAATTTAAATTAAATTAAATTATGTTTTTTTAACATTTGCCCTACTTGATCCGACAACAAACGTGAGTTTGTCATTCCAGACTGTCAAAACGGATCAACAGCCACATCAAACAGTTTCAGCGTCAAATCCTCTTTCATCCACATGTTTACTTGTTGTTGTTGTTGTTGTTTTTATCCGACACGTTTCTCTTCTACAACCTGAAGCTCCACAGATGTTTTTCCTCCTGGTCGTCTTTAATAGACGCTCTGCACCTTCCTCACATGTACAAACGATCATCCTCAATGCTGACGACTTAATCAACAGGAAATAATAATAATAATGATGTTTGTTAAAAGTGAGGAAACATCCTTCATCACTACACAGTGTCTGTGTATATGGATATGTGTGTGTATATATGTGTGTGTGTATATGTGTGTGTGTGTATATGTGTGTGTGTGTATATGTGTGTGTGTGTATATGTGTGTGTATATGTGTGTGTGTGTATGTATATATATGTGTCTGTGTATATGTATGTGTGTGTGTATATATGTGTGTGTGTATATATATGTGTGTGTATATATGTATGTGTGTATATGTGTGTGTATATATGTGTGTGTATATGTGTGTGTGTATACATATGTGTGTATATGTGTGTGTATATATGTATGTGTGTATATGTGTGTGTATATATGTGTGTGTATATGTGTGTGTGTATATGTGTGTGTGTGTGTGTGTGTGTGTGTGGCAGACAGATGCTGGTTTTATAGCGGACCAGTGTTAAAGGGACTCGGCTCTCTCCTCCGGGAGAGTGATGATGATGATGATGATGATGATGATGATGATCTCTGGCTGTTTCTCCTGGAGCCGTCTTGAATAATTCTGGTTTAATGGTTCTGTCTTCGTCTTCCTTCTGCCTGATGAGATAATTAGAACCTCGTTGTTTCAGAGTCCGCCTGCAGCTCTTCAGAACACAGAAGATGGGCTGGGGAGTGAGGGCCATGCAGGACGTCCCTCAAGGAGCCTTCATCTGCGAGTGAGGACTGACTCCCTCAGAGAAATGACTCCTTCAGTTTCCACAGCCTCAGCTGAACGCTTCTCCTCCTCTCCCATGACTCCTCAGGTACGTCGGCGAGATCATCACCGACGCCGAGGCCGACAAGAGAGAGAACGACTCCTTCCTCTTCACCCTCGACAATAAGGTGAGAGGATGGGTTCTGTGTCGGGTTTGATGGGGATCGGTCCACATGTCCTCAACAGAACTCTTATCGCTCTTCTGCTTCTGCTGCTCTGGATGAGGGCTTCACCACGGACCAATGATACGCCCGCGTTTTTCTACTGGCTCCTCCCTCTCTTACCGTCGCCTTTTATCTGGGCTTGGTACCGGCACCCAGAACACACTGGCCCGGTATCTGGGTTTGGTTGTTCTGTTCACGTCCTCCTTTCTAATGTTTGATAGATTATACAGTAGGTGTCATAAAAGGGTTTATGGTCTGTTACCGCCATCATAGGGTCCGGTTCTCCTGTAGCAGGTGGTTCTGTGAGTGATGATCACACGGGTCAGAGTACAGGCAGAACCCTGGATTTAAGGAGTATAATTCTGACTGTCAGAATTCAGACTCTTCTCAGAAGATTCTTCTGGAACCAAAGGAAGAGCTGAAGACTGAGAGGAAACAGTGAGGAAGAGATGAGGAGGTGAAACAGAGAGGAAGAGATGAGGAGGTGAAACAGAGAGGAAGATGAGGAGGTGAAACAGAGAGGAAGAGATGAGGAGGTGAAACAAAGAGGAAGAGGTGAGGAGGTGAAACAGAGAGGAAGAGGTGAGGAGGTGAAACAAAGAGGAAGAGGTGAGGAGGTGAAACAGAGAGGAAGATGAGGAGGTGAAACAGAGAGGAAGATGAGGGGGAGAAACAGGGAGGAAGAGGTGAGGAGGTGACATGCACAAAGGGCCTCAGGTGGAATAGAACCTGTAGCAGCTGTGCGATGATGACTCAGCCTCTGATCATGTGACCCCGCTCTAGTTCTTTTTAGAACTCTGATACTAGTTAGAATTCTTTCCGGCACTAATCCTGTTCTGACGGGCCGGGCTGGATTATTGTTTTGGACCACCTTCCCTCACATATCAGTGTTTTCTAACAGTCGGACAGAACCATGTGACTGATCTCCATGAGACTCGGAGGATCCCTCCATCAGGTCAAACAGACGTTAGTAGGATCGGTTGATCTTGGTGACCCGACAGGAGAGTCCGCCTCCAACCGTGATGATGTCACTGTGATTCTGACCGGTCTTTATCACGCTCAGGTGGGAGACGCACACTGCATCGACGCGCGACTGTTCGGGAACATCGGCCGCTTCATCAACCATCTGTGCGAGCCCAACCTGCTGGCTGTGAGGGTGTTCACCATGCACCAGGACCTCCGCTTCCCCCGGATAGCCTTCTTCTCCAGCCGGCCCATCAAAGCCGGAGACCAGATCGGGTGAGTGACCCGTCACCTGTTCGAACGGAAACCGTCAAACGAAACGTTGAAGTGAAAGCTCGCTGTGGTTTCCTCACCAGGTTCGACTACGGCGACCACTACTGGAGGGTGAAACGCAAGTTCTTCAGCTGCCGCTGCGGATCGCCCAAGTGTCGCCACACCGCCGCCAACAGATAACCATGCGCTGATGCTGCTGCTGTCGATGACACTGTCCGCCGGAGCCCCGCCCCGCAGGAGTGAAGCTGCGTTTGGGTTTTTAGCTTCCACACGACGATGATCTAGACTCACCCGGCACAGAACCGGGCCGGAACTGCTCCGCTCCAGAGCGGCTGTAGCTGCTTTGAGACGTTGATTTGAACTTTTGTGGACTTTTCCATTCACACTGTTATTAATGAAGTTAAGAGATGTTTTTAGTAGATTGGTGTCATTTTAAACAGACTTTTTACAGTTGAACAAGTAAACACCTTTTAAAACATCCTTTCATCTTGTCTTCTGTGTTTGTCACACGTTCTCTAGAACAATACTAGAATGAACTAGTTAGAAACAGTTCACCAGTAAAAGTGCTTGGTTTGGAAAATCAAAAACGTTTGAAATCGTAATAAATACAACTAAAAGTTCAAGAACCGAACCCTTAAATAGAAACAATCTGTTTAAGTCAATTAGTTCCTTAGATGTCAGTAAAAGTAATCGATAAGCTTTTTCAGGACATTTTAACCTGCATAAATAATTAAACATTAAATGTATTTATCAATTTTACTTCATATCCTACAACAGCTATAATAATATTAAAGATATATATAAAAATAAAAAAATTTAATCAATAATTGTTTCTGCTTTTGTTACTTTAATTTAGTGAATATATTTTGTTCATATATTCTGCGGAATCAAACCAATGTTCTTACTTTGAAGTTACGTCCGGAAGTGATCGTTTCATACTCGTGTTGTAACTTGATGCGGGTATCGCGCGCTCTCCTCCTTGTTGCTATGGAAACAGGGCCGGTCCAGGTGGAGCCTCGCGCTGTCATCCTGCGGGTCACGTGGGGCCACTGTGGGGAGAGAGTGGATCCTGAACAGTCTGGTTCAGAAGACGGAGAGAGTTGATGGAGAAGTAGACCAACCGTGATTTTAACTCCGTTTGCGGTGAAAACAATCTGATTGCCGCGTCAGTTTCTCCCCAGGACCTCCGGAGGAAGTTTATTGGAGAATTATCAAGTCTTTACGGCAGCAGGAAAAATGTTTTTGGACGGTTTCTGGAGGAAAATTTCCCCGAACTCCTGTCGCTGAGGTTTGGCGCTCTTTCCTCCGCTGGCTGCGCGCGATGGACGTCGGTTTCCTCTGAGGACCGGAGCGGTAAACATGGACTCTAACCGTCTAAAGTTTGAGCCGGCGGAGGGTGACAGGATGGGAACCGAGGAGAGAGCAGACTAACGGTGAGGAGGACCACCTGAAGCTCCTGGAGGACGGGACCAGTGTGTCCGTTGTGATGCTTCTTCTCTTTTTCTTCTCCGGCGTCAGTTTTGGTTTCTCCACGAAGTTCCGCGCGACTCCATCATGGCTCGCTTCGAAGACGAGCTGTCCAGCCGCTACGGAGGCAGCTGTCCCGCGGCGGCGGCCAGAGGTGCCAGCCGGCAGCCGGGGCCTCCTGGCGTGCAGAGGATGTACAAGCAGACGATGGCCCAGAGAGCCAGGACCATGGCTATTTACAACCCCATCCCTGTCAAACAGAGCTGTCTCACCGTCAACCGGTCTCTGTTCATCTTCAGCGAGGATAATATCATACGGAAGTACGCCAAAAAGATCACGGAGTGGCCATATCCTTTTTGACTGTCTGATCTCATCAATACAACTAACCCATTAGGAAATGTGACTATTTAAGGTTCATGCTTAGCTGGAAGAAAAATAACTCAATCTATGATATCACACAGCACCGTAGTTTAAAGGAGAAAGGTTGTTTTTTTTATTCGGCCATAATAAAAAGATTAAAAAAAGCGTTATTACAAATCAAATTTCTAACTTCTGACCTCTAACCTTACATTAACCGTCCTTATCCCACCTCAACGCCGAAACTCCCATAGGAATTGTTTCCGTTTTAGGTTTATGCCTTCAAGGGAGAAAAGTACCTACATCTATATTATCATACCGCATCTTAAATGTAAGAAAATATGTTGGATTTTTATTCCGCATAAATACAATTAAATGAAACTTTTATTTTAATATATAAATCCCATCATGACGCCGGACTTGGCTTAGAAGCTTGTCCATTTAAGAGTTTTGCTTACCAGGGAGACAAATACCTGAATCTAGGACATAATTAAAACTCTTACATGAAAGAGAATACGCTAAATTAAAATTTGGCTTAAATAAAATGAGAAAAACATGCGTTTGTAATATTAACATTTCTAACTAAAATGTCGGATTCTATCACCATGCCGGACCCCTCTGTGAAATGTTACCATTTAATGTTCCTTAATGGCTAATATGGCAATAAAATGCCATGTTATTATAGCCTTATAAAGGACAGAAAATAGGTTGAATTATAATTCGGCTTGAATAAAATAATGAAAAATGCGTCTATATTGACAAAATGTCTTACTTGCACTGCTGGTTCTCAGGATCTCTCCAGAGCCAGAGAGGGAAGGGCGGCAGCCAGAGCCACAATTACATTTTCAACCAAGGCTGGATTTACTGCCAGGTCTCATAACAGAGAAAAATACATTTATATTTTATTTCCACTTTAATTCTGGCTGCCTCTGAGCAGCAGTGGGACCTTAAAGAGACATATTTCTAACGTAGTTCAGCATCATTTCTTTCATATGTAGCCTTGGAGAACCAGATAAACGGAGGTAGGAGGGCTTTCACCAAAGTATTTCTTAGGGTGATCTATTCTTGATTTTATCTGACTTTGTTTTTGAGAAATCTTCCTCGATTGAGATACCCGGCATGGGTGTGACGCCAAATAAACAGGCTGCAGCACTAAAAACGCAGCAGGATGCTGCTCTGAATTAGCAGCTGGAGCACTTTTAATTGATTTTAGTTTGCGCCGAATGGCCGTGCGAGCTCTGAGACCACCTGTTGACCCTCATAAATTGACTCACCAACAGAGTAATTTCTCATGTGTGCAGAGTCGGACACTTTCTGAGGGGTAGATGCTGAGCAAACATTTATCATACATCGATGTTGCAGTGGAACCCTTTATCTCGATGCAGAGCAATCATGCAACGGATCAATTATAGCCCCGAGCAGCTGGAGTGAGTCGGCCGGCTCCTCCTCCTGAGGGAGCTCCTCCTCCTCCTCCTCCTCCTCTCTGCGAGGCCGGATACCAGAAAAATCTCTACGAATCCATGATTCATTTCAGAAAATAGCCAGAAATGGACTCAACTGGACCCAATTAGTTTATGGATGTTGTGATTTAAGGGACTGTCAGCAATGTTTCTGCATGAAATGGTAATCTATCCTCCAGGTTTGGCCTTTTCTTTACACGACAACAACACTTTGAAGTGTTTGAAGCTGAATTCCTGAGTGTAATATTTTGAAATCACCACTTTACTCGCAAAAAGAAATTCCAAACGCGCATTAATATTTTTTGTTTGTTTGAGTTGAACAATAAAACAATCAAACTTTATTTATGTAGCACTTTTCATACATGAAAAAGTTATTTATAGTGCTTAATACGATAAAAAAAAAGGTTTTCCCCTCATTAGCGCGCCTCACTATAAAAACAGTTACAAAATGGAATCATAAAAACAGGAACTGAACTGAGAGAACACTGGAGGCGGTGGAAACTATAAAAAGACTACTGACTAGAATTCCAACACTTATATGAATAATAATAATAATAATAATAATAATAATAATAATTATAACTGCCTAAAACGTATCAACCAAAAATTAATAATCATAAAACCGACTTATTTATAGTTACATCAATTAATAATAATAAAAAAGACAGAAATGTTTAAACCCAGGACAATAATAAAAAAGGTATTAAAATGTTAAAACGTATAATAATGGTATTAATAGAAACAGCCTAAAATGTAGACACAAAAGATAATAATAATAAAAAGAACTGCTGGATTTGTAAAGACCAATAAAAAATAGATTCATGTGAAAGCCTGACTAAAGATGCTTCTAGAAGCATCATCACTCTGTGCCGTATCAGGTCTTCAGGTCTGCTGGTCTTCTGGTCTTAAGTTCCACAAACGTGACAAAAACGTCAAATATTAAAACATCAAAGGACTAAAACATCAAATACGATCACAGCATCGGAAACGACGGAGCAAATAAGACGATGTAAGAGATTTATGAAGATGGTAAATGAATTAATATTTTTACATATTTCACAGTAGGAGTTCAAAGGTCACTGAAATATAAAAACAAATTATTATTAGTCGGTAAACACGACATCACAGCATTAAAGACTCAGCATAATTTATCACTGGTAGTCTTCGTCATAAATGAGGGGCCATGAGGTTTGAGAGAAATCTGTATTTATGAGGGGGTTTGGGGTTGGGGGGCTTGTGTGGCTGTAAGCTCTCATGAAAAATGCATGATGGGAAATAAAGGAGAGGCTCCAAGTTTTCAGACATTTTTTGTCTGATTTGGGTTTTTAAAAAAATTGTCTCCAACAGGATAAGGATGTTTCACATTATGCTGGTCCAACCTCACTGTTACAGGTCTGTAGACCAACTCTAGTCAGGAGACGTAGACTACTGGACTGTTACAGGTCTGTAGACCAACTCTAGTCTGGAGACGTAGACTACTGGACTGTTATGGGTCTGTATGTCTGTACTGGTCTGGTTCTGGTTCTTAACAGCTCCTGAATTCTACCTTAACACCTTCACTCCGTTCGAGTACATGATCCTGGCCACCATCATAGCAAACTGCATCGTTCTGGCCTTGGAGCAACACCTACCGGCCTCGGACAAAACGCCGATGTCAGAGCGTCTGGTGAGTGTCTGCAGCTGTCCTGTCTCGTCATGATGCTGAGGGGTGTGTGTGTGTGAGTGTGTGTGAGTGTGTGTGAGTGTGAGTGTGTGAGTGTGTGTGTGTGTGAGTGTGAGTGTGTGAGTATGTGTGTGTGTGTGTGTGAGTATGTGAGTGTGAGTGAGTGTGTGAGTATGTGAGTGTGAGTGTTAGTGTGTGTGTGTGTGAGTGTGTGTGTGTGTGAGTGTGAGTGTGTGTGTGTGTGAGTTAGTGTGTGTGTGTGTGTGTGTGTGTGTGTGGGGGGGTTGTAGGTTCTGCAGAGAGTCTCTCTTTGCTCCATGGATTTCACTCTCCTCCTGTCAGTAGGGGGCTGCAGGATAAGCAGGACCCTGCAGATCTGACTCTGATCCCTCCCAGCGTCTCATTACCTCAGGTTACCCCTGCTGCGCCCCCCGTCCCCCCGTCCCCCCACCTCTCTGCCCATTAAAGAGGCGTTCACTGTGAACCTTCTGTCATATCAAAGAGCTGCTGGTGGCGGCTTTAAGGATGTTAAAGTTCTTTCCAGGGAGAAGAATTCTTTTTTTGTGAGTGAAGATTTTACACGTAAGAACAAAAGACAGAACACGGACACGGGTCATGAGATGGTTCTTCCTGCTTTAAAGATCCGATCCGCCTGGATCCACAAATATGTGCTGCGATTCTTCCACTGTTGCAGGTTGAAGTGTTGAACAATATTTACAAAGACACCAGCAGCGTTTCTGAAGCCACTCTCTCTTTTCAGCGGCTGCCAGCAGGATCTGTAGAAGATCTGCATCTTTATTGATCTCTTCTGGGATGTGTCCATGTAGGAGAGATGAGAATGACATGCTGGGAGCAGAACCATTTTGAAATGATGGATGTTACTATTATTATATGTTCACTTCTCAAAATAATAATACATTTAATCACTGGGTCCTATTATTCTCCGATGATGAAGCTCCTTCTTCTTTTATTTATGCTAAGACCCTAAACTAAAAATCACAAAAACATCCATCCATTACCTGTCTGTGGGTGTCAGTAGTAGATATATTACCTGGTTACCATAGTTACCTGTCAGTAGATGGGATATATTACCTGGTTACCATAATTACTTGTCAGTAGATGGGATATATTACCTGGTTACCATAGTTACCTGTCAGTAGATGGGATATATTACCTGGTTACCATAATTACTTGTCAGTAGATTGGATATATTACCTGGTTACCATAGTTACTTGTCAGTGGATGGGATATATTATCTGGTTACCATGGTCACTTGTCAGTGGGTGGGATATATTACCTGGTTACCATAATTACTTGTCAGTGGATGGGATATATTATCTGGTTACCATGGTCACTTGTCAGTGAGTGGGATATATTATCTGGTTACCATGGTTACCTGTCAGTGGGTGGGATATATTACCTAGTTACCATAATTACTTGTCAGTGGATGGGATATATTACCTGGTTACCATGGTCACTTGTCAGTGAGTGGGATATATTATCTGGTTACCATGGTTACTTGTCAGTAGATGGGATATATTACCTGGTTACCATAATTATTTGTCAGTGGGTGGGATATATTACCTGGTTACCATGGTTACATGTCAGTGGGTGGGATATATTACCTGGTTACCATAGTTACTTGTCAGTGGGTGGGATATATTACCTGGTTACTTAGGACGCCGGAGGTCCTAAGAGATTAGTGGCCTCCATAATTCATAGATGGAAGAAGTTTTAAACAACCCAGACTTTCAACGGAGCTGGACCCTCAGCCAAACTGAACACTGGGGTGAAGGGTCTTGCTAAGATCTCACAGAAAGCACCTACAGGACGCTCCGACTGCAAGAAACAACATTCTCTGGTCTGATGAGACCAAGATTGAATAGTTTGGACTCAGTTCGGAGCATCATGTCTGGAGGAAACCTGGAACCGCATATCACCTGTCCAGTACCAACCCAGCGGTGGAGCGTTGTGGGGTTAGCATCAGGCTGTAGGGTTGATCTTCAGCAGCGGGGGACTGGGAGACCGGTTGTGGGTTGAGGTAAAGCTGAACGGAACGAAGTACTGAGATATCTTTAATGAAAACCTGGTCCAGAGCCTCAGACCGGGCTGAAGGTCCACCTTCCAACAGGACGATGAGTCTAAGGAGACAGCAGAACAAGAGGGAGTGGCATAGGAAGAACCCTGTGAAGGTCCAGCCAGAACCCTTCAAGTCCACCGACGGTCCCCGTCCAACCTGACAGAACCTGTGAAGATCTGAGGAGAGGAACCACAGAACATCTCCTGCATCCAGGGTTCTGAGCTGAAGAAGACTGGTGGCTGTGAACGACAAGGAAAGTGTCCAAATACTTATGTCCATGTGACATGACACTTTTTCTTTTTTAAAAGATTGGACAAAACATCTAAAATGAGTTGTCATTATGGGATGGAGTGTAGATTAATGAGGAGAAACATTAATTAAAACCATTTTAGCATAAGACTGCAAAATAATAGAATGTGAAAAAAGTGAAGCTCTGAATTCTTTCTGAATGACTGGTGGGTGATTATACTCATTAGTGCAATTATGCTAATTACCCAGTGTGTGAGCGTTCCTGCCCCCTCCTTCCTGACCAGGACAAGCGGTTTTGGAGAATGAATGAATGAATGAATGAATGAATGAATGAATGAATGAATGGACTTTGGGGTTCTCAATATTTGCAGGTTCCTAGAAGAACTCTAGAGGCTGGAGAGAAAATTTTTGTGTCGGATCCAACATCAAAGATGATTATTACAAAAATACAGAACAATCTTTATTCTACTGTTTTTAATTAGATTTTTTATTTTGTTTTTTTTTTAAACATTTTTTATTGAATTAATTACATTTTTAAGATTGTATTATTATAATTTATTCATTATTATTATTATTATTATTATTATTATTATTAATAATAATAATACAATTATTTTTAATTTTTTTAATTTTTTTTAATTGTATGACTATTATTTATTTATTATTATTATTATTAACATTATTATTTTTAAATGTTTTTAAAAATTTTTTAAATTGTATTAATCTTATTTATTTGTTATTATTATATTCAATTATATTTGTATTTTTCTTCTAATTTTTCATTTTTAATGGTATTTGTTTTTTCATGTTTATTTCATAGATATATTTTGACTTTAAAGGTGTTTGTTTTTTCATTTGGATCTGACTCTGAGGTTGTGACAGAACTGAACCCTCTGACTTCATCATCCTTCCTCTCTCCTCCATCACAGGACGACACGGAGCCCTACTTTATTGGAATATTTTGTTTTGAGGCTGGCATCAAGATCATCGCCCTGGGCTTCGCCTTCCACAAAGGCTCCTACCTGCGTAATGGTTGGAATGTAATGGACTTTGTGGTGGTCCTAACCGGGTGAGTAGAACCGGCCTAATGGCTTCTGTAGCTGCTAACTGACAGGAGCTGATGGACGGCAGCGATTAATGAGGGGAGGGGAGAGCTACTGTGTGTGTGTGTGTGTGTGTGTGTGTGTGTGTGTGTGTGTGTGTGTGTGTGTGTGCGTGCGTGCGTGCGTGCGTGCGTGTGTGTGTGTGTTTGTTTCTAATGATCGATACATCCCAGCCATATTCCAGATGGCGGGTGTTTTCTTCCTGTCTGAATGAACAGAGTCAGAGGGGGGGGGTGTCATCAGCAGACGTGACTGAGGGGGAATATTTAGTTCTCCACACATTTAGAAGTTGATGCTCCTGAATAACAATAAGTCTCCTCTTACATGATGATACACAGATTTAATCGGCCCATCTACTGGGCCTGGTGTGGAGAACTTCCCTGCAATAAACAGAGCTAATTCATAAGCCCCTCATCAGTATCCGCCTTCCCCCTCCCAGGGACCCCCCCCCCCGACCACAAAACCCACTCCCACTGGATGCCCTAAACCTCACTTCCTGTGGGAAGGAGGCAGTGGTAAATGTAATAAACACCGTCTACCCGAATGAGTCTGGTTCTGCTACAGCAGCGTGTTCTGAGGCGGTCCCGGTCCGTCACCATGCGCGGGTCATTCTCTGGTCCAGACTTCTGCCATGAATGTTTAATTTACTCTTCAGGTTTAAACCTCATTGTGTATTTGAATGAACCAGTCTCTGGTTGTAATGTTGTGGCTGATCAGTGTGCGTCTGATTCCTGATGTTTTTCCTGTGTAAAGGCACCAGAACCTCGGACCTCTTCATGCATGACTGTAAAATAATCCACTGCTCACATCTTTAACAAGCCCCGCCCTCTTTGAAGCCCCGGTAAACGATCCGGTCCAAAAAACAAAACAAAACAAAACAAACTGTTTCCTTAGATTTTATTCTTTTATGATTTAAATCAGAAAAATGGAAATCCAACCAGTTTTAAATTTCACTCAACCTTTTTGGTCATGAACAGAAAAAAACCCCACCTGGTGTTTCAAGTTGAGTTTTCTTTCTCTCGCTCTCGTTCGCTCTCTTCTCTCTCACTATCTCTCTCGCTCTCGCTGGCTCTTTTCTCTCTCTCTACCTCTCTCCCTATTCCTCTCTCTCGCTGTCTTCTCTCTCGCTCTCGCTGGCTCTTTTCTCTCTCTCTTGCTCTCGCTCGCTCTCTTCTCTGACTTTCGCTCTCTCTCTATGTCTCGCTCTCTCTCTCTCCCTCTCTCTCTTCTACTTTCAGTCTGTGCTGCTTTCAGTTGACTGATCTGACTCTTCATCCTCACCGGTTGAGGGGTATATTTTTTTGAAAGGCACAAATAGGTCAAACTTTTTAAATCGGTTAGGTGAACGGTGTATTCTGATTTAACTTTCTTTATGTAATGACTTTGAGCGCCAGTATGTTTAGAAAACAATAAAACCAACAATAAACACTTGAGTGAATGTGTGTGTGTGTGTATGTATGTGTGTGTCTGTATATATGTATGTGTGTGTGTTTGAGTCAATGTGTGTGTTTGCGTGTGTGTGAGTGTATATGTATGTGTATCTATATATATGTATGTGTGTGTATTTGAGTGAATGTGTGTGTGTGTGTGTGTATGTGTATAAATGTGTGTGTATGTGTGTGTGTGAGTGTATATGTATGTGTGTCTATATATATGTATGTGTGTATCTATGTGTATGTGTGTTTGAGTGTATGTATGTGTTTGCGTGTGTGTGTATGTGTATAAATGTGTGTGCGTGTGTATGTGTATAAATGTATGTGTGTGTGAGTGTATATGTATGTCTATCTATATATATGTATGTGTGTGTGTTTGAGTGAATGTGTGTGTGTGTGTATGTGTATAAATGTGTGTGTGTGTGTATGTGTATAAATGTATGTGTGTGTGAGTGTATATGTATGTGTGTCTATATATATGTATGTGTGTGTGTTTGAGTGAATTTGTGAGTGTGTGTTAACGTGTAGGTGTGTGTGTGTGTGTTATCGTATAGATGTGTGTGTGTGTGTGTGTGTGTGTGGCCTGACGTGAGGACCATCAGTCAGGCGTCGGCTCGTACACAAAGACCATTAGACCTTCAGTGTGGACATCCTATCTGTGCCCGGCTCCACTGACGAATCGAGCCGGTTGATACCGGATCACTCATATAAAGTGCACACATGCAGACTGACGCACTTAAACATGCATCCACACACACGCACCAACAAATCACTTATCCATGATGATGATGATGATGATGATGATGGTGATGACCATTTCCTGCAGGATGTTCTGTGTAGAAACCAGCAGCAGTCAGACATTAGCCACGACTCGTTGGCTTTTATTCACTGCATTCTGCTTCTCTGGACACGACTTCAAGAAGAGAGTCGGCTCAGAACCGTCGGATCAGAACCGTCTGTGAGAACCACTGGCTGGTTATCTTTAGGATTTCATCATCACTGATACCGATATTAATACTTTTATAAATAGACAGAGACTTTATTGAACCCCAAAGACGTTACAGCAGCGAACATAAGAAAGATGAAGAAACACAAGAACAGAGAGAGAAAGATAGAAGGAGAAATAGAGAAAGTGAGAATTAGAGCCAGACAGAGAAAGAGGGGGGGAGAGAGAGAGAGGAGAGACAGAGAGAGAGGAGAGACAGAGAAAGCGGAGAGAGGGAGGATAGAGAAATTGAGGGAGCGAGAGAGACACATAGGAAGTGAGAGACAGATAGGGAATGAGAGAGAGACACAGAGTGAAAGAGAGAGGGAGAGGGGAGAGAGACAGCGATATAGAGTGAGAAACAGATAGGAAGAGAGAGAGAGAGTCGCGCTCTGTATTATTCCTGTTGCTGCTGAAACGGGCAAACAGACTTCCGTGTGAATCTACGGAGGTCTTCAAGGGTCCAGATGATGCCATCAGCATCTCTTCTGGTTCCTTTACATAGATTTATTTAGTCCTTATCCTGCTAGAGTTTTATTAACAACAGTGGCGGTTTGATTACTTTAACTTCAGTATTTGACCTGAAAACACATTTGAGCTATTTTAATTGATTATTTCCACTTGATGGTTTTTTATATTTCTGCTCCACGACGTCTCAGAGGGAGATATTCTTTCTACTCTCTGCGCCGCGACGTCTCACTCCACACCTGAAAACATCTGTCTCTAAATGTGTTGAAAGACGTCTTTGTGATGAATGTTTATTTATAGGTAGAGAAAATTCTCCTACTTCCTTCCTTGTCAAATAAAATTATTCCAAAACTACACTGGTTCTCAGAGGACAGCGATCGTGATATAAACGACTGCTCTTAATAGTTAAACCGATATTAGATATTGACATTATGGTCAGTTGTAACTTCAAATGTTATTCCTATATTCTTCCCCTTTTTGTCACCAATCACAAAATAATATAGATATGTAAATATTTGCCATGACTGACGTAAGTACAAGTTAAAATAAGAATAAAAAGAACCCATTTTACAATAAGTGCTAAATCCCTCATTAAGGATTTGTAAATTGCTTGTTCGTAGTTTACTAATAAAGTTGTAAACATTTAAAAATCATTAATAAACTGTTATAACTCTTCAGATATAAAAGCTATCAGAGACCTGCTGCTTGCCAAATAGTGAGCCCACTTATCTGTACTGTTAACTTCATATTGCCAAATAGTGACCCACATTGATAAATTGAGATCTATGTAATAAACTTGTTATAAATGTTAATTAATGACTTGAAACTAATTTATAACCTTATTGTAAAACACTTATAAATCCTTATCCTTACAGTCGGGTCTTGAACCCCGATCTAAATGATGAAGAGTGCTGAGGTGTGAGGCGGTTCAGGGTGCGCCTGATTCTACAGAACCATTACCATTAGCGACATGCCATCAATTGATCTCGGTGCTGCGCTCACATGTGTTTGCCTCAACCATCTTTCATGAGTGGCTAATCGAATCATGCAGTGGGCTGCATGAGCGGAAGAGCCCGGATCGCGGTTCCGTAGGCCAGATCCAGCCTCTGCACGGCCCAATAAGACGTAGAGAGCTGCTAATAAGAGCATATTTCTGCCTCCGCCCAGATCAATAGAGTATTGAGCTGCTCGCCGAGGGAATAGATGAACCTCAGCGCTCTTTAGAGCGAGCTGGATCAGAACACCTGCTGTTTGATCTCTGCAGAAGCCCGTTTCTACGACACACACAGAACGGCCCTCAGAGCTCAGGACTGGACCGAACGACCGTCAACATCAAGAGTGTCAACTTTTCCACAGGGATGGAAACATTGAGTTCTAGTAGCACTACACAATTTTTTAATCAAATTATTACATCAGAACTTCTGACAGGTCCAACATTTTAAAGTCTTAGAAACCATCATCATCATCATCATCATCATCATCATCATCATCATCATCATCAGAACCGTTTCCAGAGTTCCAGAGTCATCATCACGGCCTCAGATGACCCTCTCCGTCATATCAGTGCAGGTGTGATAAGAGAGGTGATAATTACCTGAGAGGATCGTTTTGGTTTAATTCTAAGGATTTTCTTGCATCACTACCTGAAAAAAACAAACAAAAACATTTTTGAATAGAGCTGCACCGATTACAATTTTCTTGGCCGATCACTGATTCCGATGTGTCTTCCTGAGTTTACGCTGTCAGACCATACAGCCAACGCTCTGCTAACGTTAGCATCTTGTACCTCGTTATGTTCCTCAGGTTGATTAAATGCGAAGCCTCTGATTAAGTTCGTAGTGCCGAACACTTTCGAGGTTTTCCCACGCAGCTTATATGGTCCTAACATTTAAAAACCATCAATGACTACATACATGCATACAGCGGGGTCGCGATAGCGCGTAGCCACTTTGCTAACGTTCATTTCTTGAAACTTGCTCTGTTCTTTGGGGGGATTTAATTTAAAATGTCCAATTTGAAAATATTTTAATTTTAAATTATTTATATGGATCCTTATTATTAAGGAATATCCTCAAATACGTATTTAATACCTTCATAAATACAAATTACAAAGAAATAGATGCATTTTGAGATTAGGTTTCTTAAAATAGTCGTGTATTTGAATGTAATCGTGATATTGTTGTGTGTATTATCACAATACTAAAAGGATCATTGTTGCACAAAATATTTCACTGTTAAATGAAGAATTGTCTCCGTTCAAACGTGATTGATTTATTACACGTTATTCATAACTATAAAAAGAAAACAGCATTATTGAGCCGTCAGCTTAATTAGTTTTCTTTTTAAATCAAATGTAAGCCAACCCGCTGAGTCAGCAGTTCCTGAAACTCTTTTATTCGTCAACTGTTTACCGACAGCAGGCGGCCAATCGGGACGGCCCTCCTCATCATCCTCCGCGATGACGGCTCTGCGGTCGGAGCTAATGCACACGGGCCGCCACAGATCTCAGAAGACCGCGGCGTTTCTCCCCCGAGTTCCTGCGTGGAGAGAGAGGCCGAGTAAATAATTGATGAGGTTTGACTCTGGATGAAGGAGTCATGTTTAGAGGCAGCGTTTTAACCCCTCTGATGCGCTCCGGGCCCACATTGTTACCGAGAACGTTACCTGAGGGATCCCTTCTGCTATAAATAGAGTTCAAATGTCCGGTTCCGTCAGACATCCTGGACTTCCGTCCGGTTTTCATCTCCGTTTAAATCGGAGAAATGTTCTCAAACCTAATTAATGACTGAAGCGATTTAAATACTGGACTGGTAATGGAGACTTTGAAAAACCATTTATCCTTGAATATATGCAGTATAATATTCATGACTATGTTTTTGGATACTATCAGCTTTGGATAATACATATAAATAAAATAAATACACATACATTTTTAATTTGACTTTAGAAGAAGCTCTTTAAAGCTCCATTAGAGCAGCGCCTCTCTTACAGTCGCTTGAACGTATAAACTGTTGTACTATAAGTTGTTGCTGGGTAACTATTTTCTCTTTTTGGACCTCGCTGTCCAAGCAAAAATCCAGACCCGACTCATGACCCGTTTGGGGGTCTGTCATCAGCCTGAGGGATTAAACCCAGCAGGGGAACAACGGATGCTTCTTACTCATATTGACTGTAATCCGTGAAAACATACCAACCACGGCCAGATGTGGTACCTAAAATAATGCCGTGTCATCGTTTGGACACATATGGTTTTATTGAAGATGACACAAAACCAGAACCCGTTAAATTCAGGGAAAAAAAACAATTCAAGCTTCCAAATGTGGAACCAACAATTAGTTAAATCACTGCATAATAGTCACACTGCAGAGTATGAAGAGTGCACGGCTCTAAAATAGAGAGAGACAATAACCAAAGTGCTTTTTCCCGACTGTGGTGCCAGTAATTGGTCAATAATTGATGCAGTTGATGTGCAGGATGTCACGCTTCAAGCCAGAGGAGCCTCGTCGATAAACATTTGAGTAATAAGGCCTTCTGAAGACACATTCCCAATAAAGAGGAAGAGGAAAGCCTACCACTGATCAGGGTTAACATATGAAAAGTTCAGAAGGATAATCACCCGAACATAATGGTGTCAGTTCTGGAACGCCCGGATCAGTTCACCTCTAGGCTTTAAACTCCCGACTCACCTGAAGATCTCAGTGTCGCGGCGAAGAGACCCGACGGGGATTTGGGAGATTGGACCGGTAGCCACCTTCTCCGCGTCTCTCACAGCTCCTTCTTTAAGAGGACCTCATTCTCAGGAGGTGGAGGATTATGTCGGGGGCCGTGCCTCCAACCGCCTCCATGCTGACATGAGAAGAAAAACAGGAGAGGTGACTCCAACAGAACCAGAACTGAATCAGGACAAACCCGTTCAATGAAAGCCACAGTTTCTCCTCAGTACCATTTTAATCATCTTGTGTTCTGAAGAACTAAAGAATCATTTACTTAAGAAATGTAAAGACCATGATCAAAGTGGTGTCAGTGGGTGGGGTATATAACCTGGTTACCATGGTTACTTGTCAGTGGGTGGGATATATAACCTGGTTACCATGGTTACTTGTCAGAGGGTGGGATATATTACCTGGTTACCATGGTTACTTGTCAGAGGGTGGGATATATTACCTGGTTACCATGGTTACCTGTCAGTGGGTGGGATATATAACCTGGTTACCATGGTTACTTGTCAGTGGGTGGGATATATTACCTGGTTACCATGGTTACTTGTCAGAGGGTGGGATATATTACCTGGTTACCATGGTTACCTGTCAGTGGGTGGGATATGTTACCTGGTTACTATGGTTACCTGTCAGTGGGTGGGATATATTACCTGGTTACCATGGTTACCTGTCAGTGGGTGGGATATATTACCTGGTTACCATGGTTAC
>VRLP01007154.1:0-23634 GCA_009660295.1 Lophius piscatorius | reverse complement strand
GAAGGACAGGACGAGTTAAACGCTCCAGGAGATGTTCTCCATGGATGAAGGACAGGACGAGTTAAACGCTCCAGGAGATGTTCTCCATGGATGAAGGACAGGACGAGTTAAAGACTCCAGGAGATGTTCTCCATGGATGAAGGACAGGACGAGTTAAAGACTCCAGGAGATGTTCTCCATGGATGAAGGACAGGACGAGTTAAAGACTCCAGCAGATGTTCTCCATGGATGAAGGACAGGACGAGTTAAAGGCTCCAGGAGATGTTCTCCATGGATGAAGGACAGGACGAGTTAAACGCTCCAGGAGATGTTCTCCATGGATGAAGGACAGGACGAGTTAAACGCTCCAGGAGATGTTCTCCATGGATGAAGGACAGGAAGAGTTAAAGGCCGTGAGGATGCCTTTGCTATCATCTTATTCCAGTGGAATTTAAAGTTATTAACATTTTTAGAATATGTGTACAAGTAAAAACTCTGAACTTCAGAGTGATGCGTTCAAGCGTGATAGTTGTATTTGGATTGGACGGAAACGACACCGTCCTTCATCAAGTCTGTCTTAGTTGGACTGACTTCATCTAGACTCGTCAGCTTTGTTGGGTCTGACCCCAGAACCTCGTGAACAGCCTGATTGGACCGAGTAACGGCAGCATCATCTGTTCAAACTGGATGAACCCTCAGAAGCTTAGACCCGGTTCTACCAACAGGAAGGACAAACCCAAATGGAAATGTTGAAGATATTCATGAGGTTCTGAAGCTGCTGTTTGATTCTTACATTCAAGTGACGCCACAGATCAAACTTCAAACAGATCAAAGTTCGTCAGCTGAAGAAAAAGCTGTGAGTGGAAACGTTGAGAACGTCGGAACCGAACTCTGACTAGGGTTGGGCTTCTTCTGAACATGAACCTTCAGGACAAACGCCCTCTGTTTGTGTCAGGTCAGGTTCTGTTGGACCAGGTTTCATTCTCAGAGACTGAAACAGCTGACACACTCAAACATTCATTCAGCACCACAACATCAAAGAAGTGAAGAACCAGTTTTTGGACTGTACCTGATACTTCTCCAGGATCTTCTCCACAGCATCCTGGTCCCACTGCAGCTCCTCCATCAGACTCTTTCTCTTCCCAGTCCGCTCCTTTAACCTCTCAGACCCCCCTGAACCCACATCCGCACCCATATCAACCCCAAAACTCGCTCTGTGACTCCTCTTCCTCCTCCTCTCTCTGGCCAGCACTCCCCTCTCCTCCAGCTGCGCCTTCAGGCGCGAGATCTCCTCCTGGAACTCCCTCAGGAGCGCGTCTTTGGGGTCCTCGTTAATCCGAGGTCGGTTCTTGATGTTCTTGGCCCTGCTGGCGTACCTCAGGGTGGATAACGACTCCTCAAAGTTCTGGTGGGACGGACCCACTGTGGCGATCATCACCGTTTTTGCGTTCCCACCTAGGGAGTCCTGGAGAAGGCGCGTGAGTTTGGAGTTCCTATAGGGGACGTGGGTGCTCCTCCGGTCCACCAGAGCCGAGATGACGTTCCCCAGAGCAGCCAGGGACAGGTTGATCTTTGCTGCCTCCTTCAGACGCGCCCCTCGCGCCCTGGTCTTCCTCTGACGCTCGCTGCCAGCCAGGTCCACCATGTTCAGCTTCCCGACCCGGATATGCTCCTCACCGTCAGGACCCACCAGGCTGCACTCCACGGTGACGACGAAGATGGCGTGAGACCTGGAGCTCCGCTCGTTCATGTGGGTGAAACCAACCGATCTGGACTGATTCCCGATCTGCATCACGTGCTGGATCTCGGTGGCGTTCTTCGTGACCACAGAGGAGAGGTCTTTGACGTAAACGCCAGAGTCTGGGTCCTCCTTCAGCTCCAGACTCTTGGTCTTGTCTTTGCGCAGCAGGTCCCGGATCTCCTCCTGGTAGATCTCCAGGTAGGACGACCTCACCAGGTACTTCTGGTTCTGGCTCCGGGAGATGTGAGTGAAGATGTGCTGGAACGAATTTGGTATCACCCCAATCATGTCCGGTTCTCCCGAATCCCCCTGCATGGTGTGCGTCTTACCGGTCCCGGTTTGTCCGTACGCGAATATGGTTCCGTTGAAGCCCTGGAGCACCGACTCCACCAGAGGTCTTGCCGAGTCCTCGTAGATGTCGCCTTGTCTGGACTCCCATCCGAACACGGCATCGAACGTGAAGACCCTCAGGGGGTCCTCAGGTGGCGCCTTTGGGTTCCTAATTGTGATCTGACCCAGTTTGCCATCAAGGTCCAGGATGTTCTCCCCCGCTTCCCTCCTGCTGAAGGGCCGGCACCGGACCACGACCCGCACCGCCTCGCAAGTTTTGCTTTTAGACATCTTGGGTTAAAAGCCGGCCTTCATAGGAGATCCTGATCCAGATGGAGTCCAACCAGACCTCCCGCGCGCACTGAGCATCCTGTCAAAATAAAGGATGCTACCGACCCAGCCCTACTCAGGCCCCGCCCGTTCACACCCTGCTCTGCGGACAATGGAAACAGGTCACGTGACCTGTAGCCCATTTGATTGGAGTCCTTACTCACGTCCAGAGGCGGTGCCAGACAGTCTGAGGGCCAGGGGGCAAAAAAACAGAAAGAGGAACCGGAGACATAAAGTTCAGATTT
Source organism: Lophius piscatorius (assembly GCA_009660295.1). Classification (NCBI taxonomy): domain Eukaryota; kingdom Metazoa; phylum Chordata; class Actinopteri; order Lophiiformes; family Lophiidae; genus Lophius; species Lophius piscatorius. The sequence goes on along the minus strand of VRLP01007154.1, from coordinate 21,009 downwards.
ATTGAATCTGACGACCATTTTTAGAAATTTTATGTTGATAAAATTTTCACTAAATTACCATAAAAGTAAGACAAATTGTTCCAAGTTAAAACATCTGCTACTATTATTGAAATGTGAAGTTTTATTCAAATTCAAAGAATCAGCTGTGACCCAGGAATAGAATGTGTGATGTCATTCATTCATTCTCCGTGACCACTTATCCTGTTCAGGGTGATGGGGGCTGGAGCCTATCGCAGCCGACATAGGGTCGGAGGCAGTGTACACCCTGGACGAATCACGACTGTTAATGATGTCATTTACTCCTCGAGTAACCCCTTCACCCTAACCCTGGAGGGAACCCACACAGACACTCCTCGCTGTCAGGCCCCCCCCCCCAATGCCTCTGAGGTTATTCAAGGCACCCAAAATGGTTTCAGAACCGTGTCGCGACTAAAGTCTGTTTGCAAAATTTATAAAATATGTAAACTATAGATCATATAACATACGACTACAGCACAAAATAAGTTCCTCTGATGGGAACCAGTCAAAAACATCTGTGAAATGATTTCTTATTAAAGTCAGTTTTCACTTTATGCTCTACTGGCAGCCAGTGTGAAGGTTAAACCACTGAAGACATGAAATACGCTCAGGCGAAACCAGAACCATGAACCCACTGACCAGTCCTGACCCTAACTGATATTTTCAGGATTTTATTTATTCCCTTTAAAGCCAACAGTGGAAGTCACACCTTCATATGGAAAAACTAAAACTAACAATTTAGAAGCAAAGATGAAATGCATCATTTAACATCCATCCTGAAGTTCCCGTCTTTAGCGTTTACCTGCGTGCTAAAGGCGCCAGCCTGGCGGCTACATGAAGAATGTCAGCGTTTGAACGCTGAGAGTCGGTTTAGGGGATTTATCACCAGAGCAGTTTCCTGCCTGAACCGGAGGAGGGAGGAGCCTCCAGCTGCAGACATGAAGATCAAACAGCAGCTTTAGTTCAATAACAAAGTTTTAATTCAGGTGTTACATTTACATTCTCAACGTCTTTAACCTTGAAACATCAGATCATACCTGTGAGCAGAAACATCAGAACAAACCTGTGAGCAGAAATATCAGAACAAACCTGTGAGCAGAAACATCAGAACAAACCTGTGAGCAGAAACATCAGAACAAACCTGTGAGCAGACATTCATCCAGTAGAAAGATTAACACTCCAGGCGAAAAACAGTTTAATTCCTCTGCCTCTACGGGAACTTCACTTCCTGTGAGTGGCGAACTGCATGAAAACATCCCGGCGACGCCCACTCATCAGTTCATCAGGTTCACCCCGCTAACACTGCAGAGGTTAAGGTTAAACAAATCCTCTATGATGTCTGCTCCTTGCTGTCTGTCGAGGTGCCACTCATGAACTGCTGACCGAGCGTATTCTGGCCACCTTTGATGTAAAGGTCGTGTTCTGGCGGTAGGCTGATGGTCCGTCAGAAGCGAAGAAGGTCGCTCACTGGAAGAACTTCCTGCTGGGATCCTTGGCGTGATCCAGTAGCAGCTGGCACGGCGTGAAATGGTTCCCATAGACGGCTTCAAACTGCCTCATCTTGTCCACCAGCTTGTCGGCGCCGAAGGTGTCCACAAAGCGGAAAGGTCCTGGGCGGAAAATTAATCACAGGCATAAAAAGGTTTGACGTGAAGAAGGTTCAGCAGCACAGACATCTCCATGCCTTATTAATCATTCAGAGTCCTGCTCAGGGTTAGGGGTCATGTGACACCCCGGGCTCTTAACTCCTATATAAGAATATTAATTATAAATAAATCCTTTAAGCCACACATTAGCTTTAACCTGTTAGCATGACATTTTGACCTGAGCTCTGTTAGCTTTCGCAAATCTGTGGCATAAAGTTTGGGGTCTGACCTCCGAGGCAAGGGGGGAACCCCAGACCAAACACGGCCCCGATATCCCCCTCCAGTGGGCTGTTTAAGATCCCCTCCTGCAAACACAACACCGCCTCGTTGACAAAGCGGGAAATGAGCCGGTACTGGATGTCAGAGTCTGAGGAACTGTGAAAACAGAAAAAGTGTGTTTAAAGTGAATCCAGATTGAGATCATTTGATAAATGGATTAAATTCTCCAGGGTGGACTCACACAGCTGGATTGGCTGCCATCTTGTACTTCTCCAGGATGTCCTCAATGTCTGGGTTGACCTCTCTGGTCTTGAGTCCCGGTTGGTAGACGTAGCAACCCTTTCCTGATTTTCGGCCTTAAAAAAAAAAAAAACAGGACTTAATGTACATCTACAAATGTAAATAGGTTCCTTCTGCATCAGCGAGAAGTCACTTACCCTTAAATCCCAGATCCACCATGGTCTTCAGAACCTCCACGTTCCCACCACCAAAGCGGGAGCCAAAAGCTTTCCCAAGGTCCTCGGCCACGTGGGCGGCGACATCGATGCCGACTTCGTCAGCCAGTGTGGCGGTACCGACGGGAAACCCGAAACTTGTGGTGAGCTCATCCAACTTCTTGGGGCTGACTCCTTCCTGCAACCATCAGACAAATCTGATTTATTGGAGACGCCATTCCAGATCCAAAAACTCCCTTAAGAAACACAGCGTGGAGGAGGATGATTGGCAGGTTTCAGCCTGAGAGCAGCCGCTCTGCGCCCGCCTGCTACCATGAGACAAGGAGCAGCATGACGCCGCTCCAACACGCAATGGTAGACGGGATCATGGCATGAAGGAGTCAGCTGCTAGCAGTTAGCTCCTTCTCGATGCTAGCAGTTAGCTCCTACTCAATGCTAGCGGGTAGCTCCTACTCGCTGCTACTAGCGAGTGCATTTTGTAGCACAGTATTGACTAACCTGAAGAACTCGGACAGCTTCTGCCAACATGGGAGCCAGACAGCGTGTGGTGTAGAATCCAGGCCCATCCTGCACAGACGTGTCGGTAATCATGAGCACATGAAGGTCAAACGTGGACATTTATCCAAATATTACAGCGCTTTGACCCATCACTAACCGGCTCACCTCGTCACGCATCATTTTCTTAGACTACAACAAGAAGCTTACCCCAACAACGATGATGACTTTGCCCTGCTTCAGGCCCACCGCCACGGCGGAGGCCGTCGTGTCCTTGGACGTCTGATCGGTGGTGATGATCTCAAGGAGCTGCATCTTGTCCACCGGAGAGAAGTAGTGCATCCCGATCACCTGAGGACGCAGACAAGGTTTTCATCTGTCCTCGTGATGACATCATCATTTCATCCCCGTTTGCCTGTTAGTCACCGGAACATCTCCGTTACTTCTCAATGGACCCCACTGACATCGGGTTCAGAAGTGGTTGTTGAAACGTGGAAGAATATAGATTATGAGGCGGCCAGCAGATATGAAGGAATGTCAAATAGTTGCAAATATAAAACCATTAACCTGGTCATTTAATAAAGGCTCACTTTGGAGCCTGATTGGAGCACTTAAATAACGAATTTAAGACCTTGTACAGAAAACCTCAACACACAGTTTCAGACCCGGCAGAAATCCTGACGGTGGCAGACCCGGACTTTTCCCCTCCACTGGGAGCTATAGACCACTGCAAGCCAGAACAACCAGACACTGGATCAGTTTCTTCCATCAAGCCATCACCTTGATGGACACCTCTAACTGTCTGGTAGAACCACGGGGCTGCAGACTGGCGCTGGTCCACATTATCACTGGATCATTAACAACCTTTGGTTCATGACTAAAGCAGTAATTAGACTGGACCTGTCACTGTCTGTGCTACATACTTCGCCACCCACTAATGTGGGGTCACCAGCAACACTCTCCGGCTCATCCTTGAATCCCAAGGGATTCCCAGGTCACACCCAGTAGATATAGCCCATCCACTGAGTTCAGGATCTCCTAGTCGGACGAGCCTGAAAAACCCTCAAAGAGAGTCATCTGGATCAGACGCCCCACCCACCTCAACTGGTTCCTCTCACTGCAAAGGAGCCCCAGCTCCACCCGGAACCCCATACCTTGTCTCAAAGGCTGAGTCCAGACCCCCCTACAAAGGAAGCTCATTTCCGCCTCTTGTATCCTAGACCTCACACTTTGGGTCTCTACCCAAAGCTCATGACTACCAGAGCTGGCCCAGAATAGGGAGACCGGAACCACCATTCCGGATCAGGGCCTGAGAGGAGAGCTCGTTGGAGAAAATCACCAGCATAACCACATTGATTCATCGGTGTCGCTGAGGGAGAACCCGCACAAAGATGTGGATGTGACTCCTGGTTTTAGTAGAATTTGGAAGCATTTCTCTGCTTTGGTAACAAACCTTGTCAGGTCTCTTGCTGGCAGCGGCGATGTCCTTGATGGGCAGCGCAGACGTGTTGCTGGCAAATATGCAGTGAGGGGAAACCACCTGCAAACAGATGTCTGTTAGTCACGGCTGAACACCTTCTCCTGAGTCTAACGCTACCCGTTCACACTTACAGCCTCCACCTCCTTCAGGACCGCGTGCTTGATGCTGAGGTCCTCAAACACGGCTTCGATGACCATGTCGGCCTTCTCAAAGCCGCTGTAATCCAGCTGACCCGTCAAGTTGGACAGGATGGAGTCTCTCTGAAAAGACGTGATGCTCCTCTTTTTGGTCTTATCGTTGAGTCTGAGGAGTCACATCATTCGAACATTTGAGGTTTCAATAAGATCAGTCCCTAAAAAGCTCTGATGAAACCGTCAATGTTCAAATGCGTGGCACAAAAATCTGCCTACCCTTTGTAAACCTGCTGCTGCCCTCGAGCCAGTCCCGCCACGGCAGTGTCCTTCAGGATTGTGTGAACACCTTTGTCCACAGTTACCTGGACGATACCTGCTCCCATCAGACCTGCTCCCAGGATGGCCAGAGTCCTTAGGGTGAAGCCACAAACACAAAGCATTTATCTATCTGCTAAGGAGACTGTGCTGGTAAGTGTGCTTCTAACGTGAAGATCATCTCCTGATTGTCATCATGCCTTTGGGATCAACCACCAGTCCATCAGACTTAACTCCCAGTTATCACAGAAGGTCAAGCAGGCCTCCTCTGATTGGATGAAGTGTTGTTGGAGGGTCCTATGATGGTGAATACAAGGAGCTAACAAACATTCAGATAAAATGTGCATGTTCAGCAAAGCCATTTTTCATATTGGACCCTCTCCTAGATTATGCTGTTTGACTGTGACTCGATCTCCAAACTATATATTTAGTAATATAGTAACAATAATAGTAAATATATTAACACAAAGCAAAGTAAAGAGATGAGGTTGGCTGTAGAAACACCCGCTGGTCCATTTCTTCTCTGTCCAACAAGATCATCCATGGACCGCTTGAGCTTGTTGGTGGGAGGGGCCGTTTTCCAATTGGAAGATGGAGGTTGGCGGTTCGAGTCCAGCAGTCTACATGTCATAGGGTCTTTGAGCAAGACCCTAAACAAGACCTTCAGCTCCGTGGGCGTTCAAGGGGCGGCCCACCACTCCCTCAGGGTTGGGTCAAGTGTTGTCCTGTACGACAGTGTATAACTTATGATAAGAAACAGGTTCAGGTTTATATGAAGATCTACTGGAGCTGTCAGAAGCAGCGTCTGGACCGGAGATGTATCTCATGAAGATTGGATCAATGGTAGAGACTACCATGACATGATCTGGAGGAGATGATTCCAAGGTCCAGGGAGCTGCCACTGAGAAGGTCTGGTCAGCCCAAGTGCCAGTCTGGTTCTAGCAACAATTTAGAACTGTTGGGTCTTGTGACCTCATCTGGAGCTGTGGAACATCAGGATGTAGCCTGTCTGACTAATCATATTTCATCCATTGGAGCGTTTGAAGGGGTGATAAGACAAAATTCAGTTGGTACCGGATTACCACACCCTCATGTTGAACAAACAAATGGGTGAGAAATGTCAGGCCGAACTTACTTGACTTCTCTTTGAGGAGTTCCAAAGCGGTTCTTCTTGCACACAACTTGACCGTGATAGAGGCCGATCAATGCTGCTGATTCAGGAGTTTTTCCCAACTGTCCGAAGTTCTATGAGAAGAAATGGACAGTGGTGACTTACCAGATCAACGATCTACTGAAGCTTCTGCTGGAGGACAAAGAGGAGCATGTGGCAGCTTCTTAGTTGATTCTAGCAGGTTACACCACATCACCCCCCTACCTGACACAGTTAAATCAGTTCCGTTTGTTTTACAGTTTCACTCATAGGGCACTTTGGGTTTTTTTGGCAGTAACTCAAACTCATGGACAATTACCATGAAATGTATTGCTACAAAGTCTAACGTGGCTAGTTTTGTGTTCTCCAAGTGCTTTTTAGTTGCTTTATATTGTAATTAGATGTCATTTACTTTTTACCTCTGCCGAAGAGGTTACTTTATAGCCACTCGTCTCCTGCGCCTTCAACTTGCCCACTCAGCCCCACCTCCAAAGAATCGTTAAAGGAATCGAAGGAACAAAGGCAGCAATTGCCACATTGTGACGACAAAACTCCAAATGGCTGATTATTTCATTTTTAATGCTACAAAAGACATAACGTCAAGTCAACGTTATCACCTCTAGGATCCGCCAAAATCTACCTCTGGGTAAAATGTCATAGAGGTGAAGTAAAGCGGCGTGACGTGGAGGTGAAGTAACGCGACATGATTGGAAAAAGCGAGGCCCCCCTTAAAGTTATAAACGGGGTCCCGGGTGAAGACGGGCGTCGGGGGAACGTGAGCTCAGCAGCAGCAGGAGACGACGGTGGACGACAGAGGTTTCATTTTCTACGTTTCATCTTGTTGAAGTCAGCCGCTTTGATTGTTTAGATACGTCAGCTGACCGGTGGCTAGCCTCCAGCTAACGGGAGCTAACGTCAGCGGTTTACCTGCTAACATGACGTCACTCAGGTTTACAGTGTCGAATGTGTCGAGGGGAGATTAGCTTGTTATGTTGTTGTTGTTTACAGACGTCGTCTGCCATGATGCAGAGATGAAGCTAACACTGGACTGCTGCTTATCCAAACCAACATGAAGCTGAGCTCAACCGTTATCTTCATCTTCATCACAGGAACCAGACATGGTCATATTAACTCTTTAAGGAAGTTATTCAGACCGCACTGAAAAGTATTCATTAAAAATATTCTAAACTAGTGAAAGAGTTTCCTATTGCAGTAAAAAGGTGGATTAAGTGTAAAGTAGAAAACTGCTAGATCGTATAATATCACATATACTGATTACAGTGGGAGATATCTGGCAGCATCATGCTCTAGTGTAGAGGAAGGTGAGGTGTCAAACAGAATACGGGCTTGGATTAGGAAGTTTATAAGTTGAAAAGACGGTCCTCAGAGTCACAACCCAGCTCTGGAAAAAGCTTTTAGTCCCGCTGCTCACTCTTCCTGGAATAGTTTATACAGAAGGAGCTGAAAATCCATCTTGAAGGATGGTGAAAATGCAGTTGTTTCTATAATCCCACTCTAATCCTTGTATTCTCTCGTTTTAGTGTTCATACACACCTACAGGTCCATCTCAATAAGTTAGAATATCCTGGAAAGGTTCATGTATTTCAGTAATTCAATTTAGAAAGTGACGGCACCTGCCCACACGGCCAAAAGTCCCAATACCTGCTTTGAAGACGGCGGGATTACTGTTCTCGATTGGCCAGCAAACTCACCTGAGCCGAACCCCATAGAGGATTTACGTGGTTTGGTCGAGAGGAAGGGGAGACCCAACAATGAAGACGAGCTGAAGGCTGCTATCGAAGCAACCTGGGCCTCCAGAACACCTCGGCGGTGCCACAGGCTGATCGATGCGACGCCGCATTGATTCATGCAGAGGGAGCGCCAACCAAGTACTGAGTGAATATACAAGAACTTTCTCTCCAGAAGTCGACATTTCTGTCTTAAAAATGCTTTTTTTACTGGTCCTATGAAATATTCTAATTTTCTGATCCAATAAATTGTGTATTTTCATGAACTGTAAGACATAATCAAGATTAAAACAAATAAAGGCTTGAAATATTTCACTTTGTGTGTAATTAAGCCCCAATAGATATGAGTGACTTTTTAGATTGAATTACCGAAATACATGAACTTTTCCAGGATATTCTAATTCATTGAGATGCACCTGTAAGTGTATATCGTGTGTATCATGTCTATTTAATTGCTGCAGGTTCTGTGCTGCACTCCTGGAAAAGAGACATTGAAGCTCAATGAGGATTTTACCTGGTGAAATAAAGGATAAACACAATTACTGCTTACAGCGTGGGACAAACTACTACTAAAACAGGATCCGACCAAGTGTGGTGTACCGTAGTATACTTTAAAGTACATATACATAACACAGCTTAGGGTTAGGGGGGGGCAGCACTGAACAGGGAAGTTCTCCTGGGGCGTCAGAGGACTCCAATCACCTGTCTGTCAATCAGACAGACCGCCGTCTCTGGCTGGAACTCCGATCAAACCGCAGAGACACGTGAATGACTCGTTTATTTACTTCCTGTGAAGCCCTTAGGATGACGTACTGAAGTCGCCTGATGGATAAGGATTATAGCCGTGCATAATTTAGTACCATGTTTGTTTGTTAAGGATAGCGCAGCGGTTCTGCTCCATTGTGTCATTTGCACATATTTACTCAGTGTTTACACACGTGTCTGATGTGGAGACATTTACGATGATTAATAGTGACTGTTGTCGTCATGTGAAATATTAAGTGTGGTATTTCAATATGTTAATTGAGAGAGAGTGGGCGAGATATAGATCTATAATCATTGAGATGTAGGAGGAAGAATTATGTCTGACATGCAGTAATAGTTTGTTTGAAACACACATCACTGACTTTATTTTCATTTTTTGTAAAAATAACTATTAGCACATATAGACTCTTCTTCTTAGAGCTGTTCCCTTTAGGGGTCTCCACAGCAGATCATCTGTTTCCGTCTTCCTCTGTCACAACCAACTGCATGTCCTCCTTCTCCACATCCAGAAACCTCCTCTTTGGTCTAACCTGGTCTGTCCCTCTGATGTTCTCCTGTATAATACTTCCACCTCTCCAGGTTCACCTCCACCTGCTCCCTGCACTCATTATTGATCACAGTGTCCTCCACCAACATCACAGACTGAAAATATGAAAGGATGAAGTGCTGTGCAATTGTTTAGGATAATAGCTGCATCAAAGTAATGTTCATTTTTTTTCTTTTTATTTTGAGGGAAACATTCCCTCCGAGTATTCTTTTGGATTGGTGCGTCCGATTCGTTCACAGGACTTACCTGAGACTCTGCTAGATATCCGGCGGTGGGGCCTTGTTCCACTCCAGTCTTCACACACTGCGGAGGATTATTCAGGTTAAACACGGAACGGTTGTGCTTTTACTGGAGAAATGACTCTGCTGTTAAGTTCTGAAACATTCCCTCCATGCCCGCCAGTGAGACTCTACTTACCTCGATGATTTTCAGGGGTGCTGGATAAAGCCCTTTGCTCTGCTTCATAACTTTACCGTGGACCGTTTTGTAAATCTGGTTCCGTACGACTGGGAAGCTCATGACGTAGTCCTGAATTTCTGCAGAAACAGAAAATCAACTCAAGTCTTTTTTCTCACAGCGAACCAAAGCACAGAAGTGCTTTGTGCTTATAGCACTTTGATATTTGAGATTTGATCCAAATGTAAAGTGCATTATAAATTAAATGTATTATTATTATTATTATTATTAAGTGCATCGCCGGAACTTACTCTGCATCGTGCCCCTCTTTTTCTGGAGAGAAATCTTCTTCTCGGAGATCCCTTTGGCACATTCAATCGCAACTTCCTCCAGATAGTCAATTGTTCTTTCCTCAGGGCTCTTCAGACCAGGTCCTGGAACATGAGGAGTGAGAAGATCAGCGGATGCACACTTCTCTACAGATAAGTAAGAAGCGTATCGGTTCAGGGTTCTGGACAGCTTACCGAGGGGGTCTACGAGTCGGTCCACGAGGCCCATCTTCTTGGCTTTGTCTGCACGGATGTTTCTCCCCGTCAGCATCATGTCAAAGGCGCTGGGTAGACCCACCTAAAAGTGGTCAAAGACTCACCATCATTCTTGACACCATCTCAAGTTTTAAGACCAAAATGAGTAGTGTATTTTAGCTGCTCTTATTTTGAAGGATTCCAGTGGACGTAAGGCTGGTCGGCATTGTGTGTGTGTTCTGACTCTTTGGAATGAATGTCCCCTCCGTCCTCCCTGACGTGCCTTTCTTAAACCAAAGTACGACAAAGTGAAAATAAAACTTTGTCAGTCTGTTGTATGTTCTATATTGGCTTTGACTTCAGGGCTCGTGGTTGGCTCTGTGCGTACGCTAGCTGTAGCCGCTCTGCTAAAGTTAGCCGCTCTGCTAAATTCAGCTTATTTAAACCTGCTATGTTCCTCTGGGCAATTCATTTTGAAGTACGTGATTAAGTTTGTTGTGCCAAACGTTTTTGGGGTTGTTTCTTACTGGTATTACGCATCGCGAGCTTTTTGTTTTCTGGTTTACTTGTGAGATGTTTGTAGCTGCGTGTTCCTGCTCGGTACGACGCATGCGTGTAACCGAATCTGCCCGAGAGAGGCTGCTCGGCCAATCACATCAAACTAGGCCTCCCAGCCTATTCCTTCTTAAGAAAACCTGATCCATCAGACCAGATCATCTTCCATTGATCTGTGGTCCAGTTCTGATGCTGACGGGTCCATGGAAGGAACTTTCAGCAGTGGACAGGGGTCGGATTTCACTCGGAATGATCTGCGGCTGTTCAGCCCCTTAAACAGCACACTGTGAGGATTCATTTCTTGTGACAGACTAGTAGTCACAGCGTAATCATTGGTTCTGATAACTTTTATTGTCGTCAGTGATAGGTGTCAGTGACAACTACACATTATATATAATATATAATATAAAAATATAACTAATCCGTCTGCAGCGTCTCCTTGGTGAAGGTAAACATCTTAAAACACACTTGGAGCATTAAGCAGATTATACTGGGTCGAAGACGGGTCGGTTCTGCTCTTCTCTACCTAAGAACCATTAAAGCACCAGTTCACATAATAGGACCTGATTATTCCGAGTTCTGTGGATCAGGTCAATCAAACAGTGAGCGACTAACCATTTTGGGGAGTCTCTGCGTGCCACCGGCTCCAGGTAGGAGACCCAGCATGACTTCAGGAGTACCCAGAACTGTTTTCTTGCTCTTGGTTGCGACTCTGTACTGGCAGGCGATGGCGAACTAGAGTTCATTCAAAGGAAATAATGAGTCATTATGACCATGACAAATATTTAGCACACAGTTAAACATGTTCCGTTTTTAATGTACCTCTAATCCTCCGCCTAAGCAGGATCCATTGATGGCAGCCACGATGGGCTTTGGAGAATTTTCAATCTTTTCAAACATCTTTTGGCCTCCCTGAGAGAGTTTGGCAGTCTCTTCTGCATCCTTGCAGGCCTGGATCATACTGGAACAGAGGAGAGTTTGAAGAGTTCATTCATTGACCCTGAACCCAGTCAGATGCCCGGGCTGCAGATAGCTGCCCACTGCTCCTCAGGGATGGGGGAATGTAGAGAACCAACTTCACTACGTTGTACCTCATGTATGTTTGTATGTGACAAATAACTTCTTCTTCTACTGTAGGAGCTACATATGCCATATCAATAGAACTACCCGCCTGGTATTGTGTAGGTCTCATCCCACCCACACAAGGGTCAGAAAACACTTACTGTGTTGTGTGTTCTGACTCCTTACTAGCAGAACCAGGGCTAACATTTTTCAGTAATTTATGCTACAGTAGATCTTCTATGGGATAAGACAACAGGAGCTAACCTTGTCCCTCCATGGTCCTGGTAGTCTTTCCTTAGACAACTAGGTTCTGAACGCTGGTACATTGTTCCTGCATCCAGCCTTAACTTCACGACAAAATGTTCACCTGATGCCAGATATATACCAACCACTGACAGGTAACCAGGTAATATATCCCACCCCCTGACAGGTAACCAGGTAATATATCCCACCCCCTGACAGGTAACCAGGTAATATATCCCACCCCCTGACAGGTAACCAGGTTATATATCCCACCCCCTGACAGGTAACCAGGTTATATATCCCACCCCCTGACAGGTAACCAGGTAATATATCCCACCCACTGACAGGTAACCAGATGTACAATGTTATGATTTCCCCTCTTTGTTTGTTTGTTTGTTTGTGTCTGAGACTAAGGAAAAACTACAGAACGGATTTGCATGAAAATGAATCCAAGGTAGGTTAAAACAGATGCTGGAGGTGATTATATTTTGGTGATGTTGCGTGAGCTTTAGAGGCTGGCATTGACTCGTACGGAGTAATCTGCAATTCAATTCAAACAACTTTTTTTCTCTCACTAGGGGCAATTCATTGTGGGCCAGATATACTGAAATAGGTCCCACAAAAACACCACATGGATGAATACACAAGGGGTTGAAAATATAAGCAATGTTAAATAAGATAGTGTACAAAAACTGGTTATTCAAAAGTCTGAACGCAGAGTGGATGAAGGAACTTGTATACCGGTTGGACCTGCAGACAGGCAGAGATTCTGGCAACAGAGAACTCTGAGGCAAGAACATGTTCAGAAGAAGCCAAAGGAGAAGCATGATCTTTCCAAACTAAAGCTGATTCAAAACTGATGCTGATCACAGTAATGTCTAGCTCTGGTTCTGTTGGGAAAATTAAAAATGACTTATTTGAAAATTAAAAATATATTCACTGCTCAAAAAATAATTCAAATGTACTTCAAGTTTTTTTTTGACTTTGTTCAAAATGTTGTTCATCCCGGTATTGGTTATTTGTTTAGAGCAATAAATTCAGGTGTGAAGGGATAAACTTACTTTATATCAGCTCCTGCGATGAAGCATCCCGGCTTGGAAGAGATGAGGACGGCACTTTTCACGGCGTTGTCGGCCCATACCTCATTCATCACCTCCGTCATCTCGCCCTGCATCTGGATGGACAGTGTGTTCACCTGAGGGGAGACACCATCACGAGGTTCACTGACCATCCACACTTCCCTCTCCGACTCCACCCAGACAATTACACCGCCACAAACAATGACCAGGGCTGTCAGCATTTAGATGGAGAACGGGACAACGCACAGAACAATGAATGTTGAAAAGGCTTATGTTAGGCGTAGTTAGCACTAGTTTTCCGCAGTCTAGCATGTTAGCATTAGTAGTTTTTACCACAGGCTAATGTGTTAGCATTAGTAGCTTTACCACAGGCTTTTTCCATAAACCCATTCGAGAACTTCATGAATCTAATCAGGACTTCCTTAAGCCCGTCCAAAGCTTCCATAAACCCATCCAAGACCTCCGTAAACCTTTTCAAAGCCTGTTAGACTTCAGTCGTGCAGTTTGCCGGGTACTATCAGGCAGTGGTTTCCACTGAAATAGGGCTGGAGGGAAAAGACGCGAGTTCACACCTTTGAGTTTGGGTCGTTGATCCGTATAACAGCAACATCTTCCTTGACTTCATAGCTGACGTGGGTTCGGGCTACAAACACACAAGTTATTGAACAGTGGGAAAAACGTGTTTTTACTGGTATAATATATGATTAAAGTGGTTTTTGAATTACCTAGCATTGCAGAGGCTACTGAAAATGTGCGAAACGTTGTGCCTGTGGAAGAAAATGACAACCATTTACGCATTATTTTATATGTCCAAGTCATTCGACCTGCTGGCTCACCTTTAACATCATAGCAGAAATTAATGTGGGTCAAATAATTCCTTATTTAAGACTAGGGGCAATTCATTGAGAGCCTCACATACACATAAAGGTCACACAAAAACTCCACATAGATTAATACACAAGGGGTTAACAATGGAAACAATGTTGAAGAGGAGAAATAGGATAGGTTAAAAAAAATGATAAATGCTGTGCAAAAACTATGTTTGTTGATTTAAAAGTCTGAATACAGAGTGGATAATGGATCTTGCATACCAGTTGGACCTGAAGACAGGCAGAAATGAATTAAACAATTAAATCAGTACTAATATTTATTGCTGAAGATAACTTAATTCTTTTTACAATGAAACATGTTCTGAAACGTGGCTTTGCCCTGAAAGTCCAATGTTTTGTGTGCAGACAGCGTCCATTTTATATACACTGCCCGGCCAAAAAAAAGTCACCGCCTGAGTTTAACGAAGCAAAGAGCTTTCCACTGGATAATTACTGCAGTGATTAATATTTTTCAGCCAAAATCAAAATGGAAATTCAGTCATTACAGCACTTCCAAAACCTTCAAAACTGAATAAATTCTCCCTTGATTTTTTTTGGGCAGTATATATATATACACACAAACACATTGATAGCTATACATCTATATAGCTATATATATTGTTTGTGAGTATATTCAACGTAAATAGACCGTGTCTGTGGCTTCCAGGGGAATCGACCCTTCACCTACATTCACCCCCTCCCCCTCGGACAGAGAGGAGCAACAGTTACTCTCTCAGACAGTAATTACTAGGTCAGGTTTTAAATCTCGGTCCAAACAGACTCGGGTTCATTAGAGCCGATAAAAACTTAATTTAAACTTAACTTGAATTACCTAGTCATCAGGCGCAGCTAGCTAGTTCAGATAGCAAGTTCGTTTACTACCCGAATTACATTTCTTACAACATCTTTCCTACGTCATAACCTCTTGCGAAATTTGTATGCGATTAAACATAAAAAACACGTTGTTTTTATATTAACGTATAGATTATCTCATAGTTAGCAACTAACAAGCTAATTACCCTAGCTAATGACGTATTTGAGATACTATCACCACGCAGGTTTCTTCTTGTGATAAATATTAATAAGAGGCGGTTGGACCTGAGTGGAAAGCGTATCTCCTTGACGTAAACCGGGAGAGAACGCCCAGAGCTCGAACACCAGCCATGATCGGAGCGGAGGTCAGCTACTACGCTGTCAGAGCGCTTTCAATGGAAGCGGAGGAGATTGGTAGTACCTGCCACTTCCGGGAAGGCGGTGCTCGTCGCCACAAGATGACGTCACGAATCCAAATGGCTTCTTATTTTATTAGAATTTGTTTTATTTTCTTTTTAAATGCCTGCAACATCCCCAAACTTTACTAATCTCTAAAAGCTCCAAAGCTTACCTCTGGTTAAATTTCTTGCAAATCCATCCTTTATTATTCCCTAATCATGCTAATGAACAACAAAAAGATTAACCGGAATAAAAGCACTCGGCTTCCACAAACATCCCACAAGGTTTAAAACCTACCTCTGAACGCACTGTTGAATATTAAACATGGAGGCGACATTTCATGTTCCGCTTCTGCATAAAACACCATAGGAACAAGGCACAACAGTTGCCTAGGTTTAGGAAAAAAATCCTGCAGATTATTCCATTAATGTCTGAGTTATCACCAGCCTCTAAATCTACCAGCAACCTCAGCAAACCCTCTCAAATGATTGGAGAGCATCTCTCAAATACTCTGTAGCCGGTCGTTTCATGTGCCTTTCACTTCAGCGTCTCTGATCAGCCCACCATGCCCTCAAGGGAACGGCAGAAGAACCAGAGGAACAAAGGCATAAATAATGAACTGACCCCAAGCTCCAGCCCCAAAAGAACTCCAAAAGAAAACATGCATCAATAAAGGCCACAGTTTAAAGAGAGCGTCTCAATTTGATGTCACAAAAACAAATGGCTTATTTTTTATTTTATTCTAAATGCTGCAAAACAAGTAAGGTCACCAAATGTTCATCATCAGTAGGAAATGCCGAAATATACATCTGGGTAAAACTTCCTGCAAATATATCCTGTAAGTGTTCTGTAATCTTGCTGACAAACAAACAGATAAAATAACATAACTTCCTTCCTTGTCGGAGGTAACAAATCAACAAAAAGACAAACACGGTTGAAAACTTAACCTACTTAGCGTAGATAAGAATGCATGTAAAAAGAACAGTAAAATATTCAATCTTAGCCACAATAAATATCATCTTTTCCGGTCATTAGTTCAGAAAACAGGAGCAGTGAAGTCAAACGGCACTATTAGGGACCATCTAATTTTATTTCGTAGTTTTACGGCTGTTATATTCTAAACTAATGACCGGAAGTGACGACGTTTATTGTGGCTACCTCGACATTTCGTTCCAACATGTCTTCGTAGCATATTGTCAATAAAAGGGACTTTTCGTGAAACTACTACCTTTTGTAAGAATTTAAGTCAGTCTTTAATGTTGTCATTTGATATAACAGCTGTTTCGTTTTCAGGCTGAAGCTAAAATACTAAAATGTAAATGTTAGGGTGCTGTCTTGCTGTTGACTTATCTCTAATAAACTCTCCTGACAGATTGTTGTTGATTAGTTTATGTGGGGCTTTTTAAATCTGGGTATAGTTCACGTGCTACTGATGACGTTAGTCTGGCTAGTATTTAGTTATTTTGACGTAAGCATCGTCATAGCGTACAGACGGCTTTACGGGTAGAAATGACCATGTGACGTCACTTTACTGTGAAATACTAATTAAATAATCCCTGTCAGACAAACAGCCACGCATAATGTTAAGCTAACAAGATCCGCATTCGTCGCTTTGCTACGTTTCGTGATTTGCCCGTAGAGATAACCATTTAATGCTAACAGTAGCTGCCGTCTGCTGAGCAGATAATGCTGAGTCATGCATGCTGCTGCTGAGTCATGCAGGCTGCTGCCGAGGGCATCAGTAGCAGCCTTTGTCAAGTTCTCCTAGCTTCTCCATGGTGCTACTGGCAACTGAGTGTGTTTTCTTCACGCAGCAGGTTAGCAGAGAGCTAGCGGGCCGTCATCAGCCAGGAGCCAGAAGAAGCGTCATCATCAATGGTGTGTCTACATCCCGGAGCCTTCACGTTCTCCGGTGTCCGCTCAATGAACCACCTCCTCAGTTCTCAGCACAGTGAGTCCACAACTCCTCATCACTGCACAAACTCCTAACCTCTCCACCCAGCAACGGTTATTTTAAATTACACCCTAAGTAAACATCTAATCATCTGACCTACCCGGTGTATTTGCATCACGTTGGTGTCTATAGACAAGTAAGAGCTACAATCATTCTGTGTGAGTTATCTGTTATTGTGTGAGTAATCTGTTACTGCGTGTGAGTAATCTGTTACTGCGTGTGAGTAATCTGTTATTGTGTGTGAGTAATCTGTTACTGCGTGTGAGTAATCTGTTATTGCGTGTGAGTAATCTGTTACTGCGTGTGAGTAATCTGTTATTGTGTGTGAGTAATCTGTTACTGCGTGTGAGTAATCTGTTACTGCGTGTGAGTAATCTGTTATTGTGTGTGAGTAATCTGTTATTGTGTGTGAGTAATCTGTTACTGTGTGTGAGTAACCTGTTACTGTGAGTGAGTAATCTGTTATTGTGTGAGCATAATCTGCTACTGTGTGTGAGTAATCTGTTACTGTGTGTGAGCGTAATCTGTTACTGTGTGTGAGTAATCTGTTACTTTGTGTGAGCGTAATCTGTTACTGTGTGAGAGTAATCTGTTACTGTGTGAGCATAATCTGTTACCGTGTGTGAGTAATCTGTTACTGTGTGAGTAATCTGTTACTGTGTGTGAGTGTAATCTGTTACTATGTGTGTGTAATCTGTTACTGTGTGTATGAGTAATCTGTTACTAAGTAATACCACAAAGTTCATGTTCTTCTACAAAGTTTCTGCGGGTCAGAACCAGGAGGACTCTCCATTCGGTCCAGCTGAAGATACAATGGACCCAAAATGGGAGAAAAATGGGATCTTTGACCCCAGAAAGGGATTTTGGCTGTAAAATACCACATTTGTCCACTAGAGGGCGCTACAAACTCACACCACAGCCTCTGGCTTTGATATTAATATATAATTGTATTTAAATCTAACATATTTGTCCAGTAAAAACACTACATAGAAGCCTGAAGAGTCCAGGTGAGACGTCCTGGAGACAAATTCAGAGAGGACAGACTGAGATGGTTCTGACCCGTGAAGAGGAGGGATAGTGGATCTACTGGTAGAAGGATGCTGGAGATGGAGCTGCAGGCAGGAGAAGAAGGGGAGGAGCAAAGAGGAGGTTTCTGGATGTGGATATAGAGGACATGCATCTGGTTGGTGGGACAGAAGAAGATGGATACAGATGATCTGCTGTGGAGACACCTAAAGAGGAAAGCCTGAAGAGGAAGAGGAAGAGGAAGCTTTGTGGCTGCAAGATACAATGTCTGTTCTGGGGTTGAAAGGGAGAAATTCTCGACAGCCTCTGATCACCGCTGACCTCCGTCTCCGCGGCTTGACTTCCTGCCTTGGATAAATTCTTCACTCTGAAAGGACAGCAAAGATCCACCATCGCAATGATCTGTGAAACTATGCACACATGTTCTTCTGCTGAGATCATCATCATCATCATCATCATTATCATCATTATATATGCGCATACCCATATATTTTTATATTTAGTTGTTGTGTGTGTTGCCAGTGTCGTAGCAGTGATTCCTTGATTCAGGATCAGGAGCTCAGAGGCTGGGGCGTGTTGGGGATAGTTCAATAAGGAGGTCCCTGTCCAATAACCCTGTCCAACCTCCTTTAAGTGCCTCCTTCTGAAATGTCAATGAAAATGTTTTAATCCCAGAGAAGTTACCTTCACGCTCCGTGTCTCCCAGGCTGCACATGTATGGCGTTGGCGAGGCTTGGAGGGGAGTTCTGCAAAGCCCAGCAACTGCTGCTCATCGTGGACAAGTGAACAGAACCCCGCCCGGCGAGCGCGCCACCATTCACGCACAGTGGTGCGCAGGATAAATTCAGCATAATGTTCTTTTAACGTGACGGTCCTGGAGGTCAATGTTGTGGTCGAGATACCGATTCAAGTTGCTGCGGTTTCATGACATAAATTTGATGGTTCGTATTAACACGTGTGGGAAAATGTCACATTCACTCTTGCGATGGCCATCGGCTGCCGGTGGGACAAACAAGGGGCAAGACAGATACCGGTGGTCACGCAGGTCATCGGTATCCGCCTCGAAAAGAACGTGAAACCAGATGTGTAAGTGAACCGACGGATCACGCTGGTGCCACATCGAACGTAGCAGCGTTTGCTGGTGATAACGGATTCCAGGTCGCTGATGGTCTGATCAGAACCAACCGACGATCACAACTCGGCCGGTAATAAAAGCTGGTTATTACCAGTTATGGTTTTACCCCCACCAAGGAGGTTCCGTGTTTACCTTAGATTGTTTGTTTGTAAACAAGATCACAGACAAACTGATGGATGGATGTCCATGAAGTCAGTCTTTAACGTTTTTATTTTAACCAAAGGTAGTAAAGACGATATAACGCAACACTTGACTTTTGTAATAACTCCTAAATTAAACTTTAGAGTCCGAGGATCAGGTCACTCGTCTGATTGGGGTGTTGCGTCACTTTGAATGAAATAAATCAAAACAGCCTGTGGGAGTGGTGGGGGTTGATCCGGGGGCATGGTTCTCTGAGCAGAGACAGGAAGTGGAAGGAGCAGAGAATGAGGAGAGGCGAATGGTTCCAGAGTCTCAGAGATCCTCAGAGAGTTTGTCGGAGTTGTCGGTCGACAACTCCGACAAACTGGCAGTAACTCCGACCTTCATGGAGGAATCTGCAGGAAGTCTTCCTGAATGAAGTCATCTGATTGCAGTTTTTCCTACAGCTTCAGAAGTGACATGACATTCTAAACTAGTCAAACAGAAGTTTATCACTTACTCCAATAATTGCAAATGAATAACCATTTTCTGTCCTGAGTCAACACAAGAAGAAGAAGAAGAAATCATTTATTGATTACATACAGTCACACGCAGCACAACATAGTGAAATTATTTCTCTGCATCCGACCCCTCCCTGAGGGAGCAGGGAATAACTGTTTACGTTTGGAAATATTTTACCATTTGCAAACCGATAGTCACAATCTTATTTTGCTTGCGCTCAATCGATTTCATATTTCAAAATCTCTCCTCCTGAGGTCTCTAGAACTCCGGGAGGAACGTGCTCCCGGTGCTCCACTGGACGGTGGATGGAGGGATGAGGTTATTGTCAAAGTTCTGGGTAAAAAAGATGTTTAACAGTGGTGGATGATTGACTCTCTGTTCTGTCCTCAGGGTCTCACTGCCATCCAGTCCACCCGTATGAAGACAAGCCAACCTTCA
Source organism: Lophius piscatorius (assembly GCA_009660295.1). Classification (NCBI taxonomy): domain Eukaryota; kingdom Metazoa; phylum Chordata; class Actinopteri; order Lophiiformes; family Lophiidae; genus Lophius; species Lophius piscatorius. The sequence continues at coordinate 902 of VRLP01007154.1, read as the reverse complement.
GCCCGTCGGCTCTTCTGGGGAGGTTCTGCTTCCCCCTGGGAGTTTCCTCACAGCTCTCTTCCTCTCCTGCTTTTTCTTTCTTCTTCTGGGGTTTGTTCAAGGATCCTCTGAATGGGCTGACCGATCGGAGAGGAAAGAAGGAAACATCCCTTATCTGTGACATTTCTTCTCTTCTGGACTCGGGGTGGTCCGTTACTCCATCCTTTGAAACACGGAGTATTTTCCTGATCTTTTCTTTCAAATTAACTAACCTTTGAGGGTGTAATCATGAACCGACCGGCGCCAGTGGAGATCACTTATGAGGGCCTGAGGTTCCTCATCACCCACAACCCCACCAACGCACAGCTGGGGAGATTTATAGAGGTAGGACACAGAATCCGGTCACGTCGGACCTTTTATCTCTGAGATGCATCAGTGACACGTTTTACTTAATGTGTAGGACCTTAAGGCGTATGGAGTCAACACCCTGGTGAGAGTCTGTGCCGCCACCTATGACAAGACGCCAGTGGAGCAGGAAGGCATCCAAGTCCTGGTGAGTGACAGACACACACCTGTTTAAGTGGGCAGTACCAGTTAGTACCAGAATCCTGATTTAGATGGAGCATTTCCTCATGAATATTTTTCAATTTATACACAAAACAGTTGTTGGGTCTGCAGCAGTGCAGTACGAAAGAATCAAACATACAGGACAATAAATCATATGTATATATATATGTATATGTATATATAATATATATATATATGTATATATATATATATATCTATATATATATATATATGTGTGTGTGTGTGTGTGTGTGTGTATATATATATATATATATATATATATATATGTATATATATATGTATATATATATATGTATATATATATGTATATATATATATATATATGTATATATATA